>ML778426.1:606444-623919 GCA_009831015.1 Picea engelmannii
GACCCCATGATGTCCCATCTCCAATATCCTCCACCTTTCACCGTATGTCTTCCACTCAGTGCCATCCTGGCCCATCCCTTTTCACTCGTTTCCACCTATCACCTCCTGCCAGGTGTTCTCCCCCTCATCCTCCAACTCATCTTTCCTCCTTCCCTTAGGCCTACTGCCTTGTGGTCTACTTGTCATTATAGCACTTTTCCTAGTCATCAGGTGCCACAACCCTCTTCCCACCGTCTACATGGCCCCTCTCCAGCTCATCACCCACTCACCTTCTGCCATGTGTCTCTCTTTCTCTACCAGTTGCCTCCATCTGTATGGTCATTTCTAGTCCTTATCCACTTGAGCCCCACACTCCATGTCTCCTCTGCCCATCCACCACTTCCCATTATGCACCCCAGCCTTTGCACTTGCCTCCATGTCTTATCCATCAGGGTGTTCAGCCGATCCAGGTGGCAGTGCGAGAAGACCTCCACGTCCCAAAGGTGCAGAGTTGGTCAGGCCGTTCTCAATCCCAAGGAAGCCGTTATTGAGGTAGTTGGTGGTGGTTATAGATCGTCTCCTCCATAAATGGAAAGTCCGACGATGAATTAAAAGCATGTCGGTTCATCCGTAGGACTGTCAAGAGTTCGATTGCATCTGTCATAAGTGCACAATCATTCAGAGACTGCATGTGCAGATTGTCAGTGGACATGTAGACGCAATATTTTTAATACAGTGTCTCGGTTTCGCTGTTGTTGTTTTTCCTTGAGTATATGTAGGCAATTTTTCTATTTTGTAATCTATCGATGGTAGAGCACAGCTCCCAATTGTAAAGATTTAATCTAGCCTCTGGTTCTCTAGTTATATAAGAACATTTGAGACTTCTTGTTTAATGGCAGCCAGCTTCTTCTTTTCCCCTTTTCTCTGAATTTAAGATCTTGGGCATGAATGATCCAGTTGGGTGTTGCATTGCTATATTATGTAGGTTTGATTTTATCAGTTCTGCAACCTTCTTGGGTTCATTTTGAAGTTGTTTGGCTCCGAGAAGATCTTATAGCCAATACTTTTCCTCTTTTGTGAAGGCTGCTGGAAGACCTGACGTCCAGAGAAGACTTTATTTCCCCTCTCTCTCCCCCACTTACTCACCACTATCATTATTATTGGCTTAAGTTACGTCAAGACCTCATGTGTCACTGCTATTCTAGCTTAGTTTTCTAAGTTAGAACGATATTGTTCCGATTTTACTTCCATCTGATCACCCCTTTATAAGCAAAACGTGACATAAACTGATGGGCGTCGGGCTCTTCTCCTGCTGCAATCTAGGAGTGACTTCCAATGCCAATAGGTAGCACATGCTAGATTTCCCCAATGGTGGAATGTTGTTATTCGAGATGTGATTGCGCTAGGGAGGAAGCTAGCACATGGTAGCGTTCCCCCTTATTGACTGATGTTGTTTGAGATGAGCTTGTTCTTGTTCAAAAGGGAAAACTAGCACGTGCAAGCTTACCCCCATGGTGGGATGATTTTCGAGATGCACTAGTGCTTGTGCAAGAGGAAAAGCTATCACGCACTAGCTTTCCCCCACAATGGAATCATGTTGTTCGATATGTGCTTATGATTTTGCAAGAGGGAAATCCAACATAAACTAGCTTTCCCCCATGGTGGAATGATGTTGTTTCAAGATGCACTTGTGCTTGTTCAAGAGGGAAAGCTAGCACACGCCATATTTCCTTGACGATGGAATGATGTTGTTCATGATGAGCTTATGCTTGTGCAAGAGGGAAGACTAACATGTGGAAGTTTTCCTCCATGCTAAAATGATGTTGTTCGAGATGCACTTCTGCTTGTGCAAGAGGGAAAGCTAGCACATGTTAGCTTTCCCCCATGGTGGAATGATGTTGTTCGAGATGAACTTCTTCTTGTGCAAGAGGGAAAGGTAGCATGCGCTAGCTTTCCCCCATGGTGGAATGTTGTTATTTGAGATGTGATTGCACTAGGGGGAAAGCTAGCACATACTAGATTTTCCCCACATTGAACGATGTTGTTTGAGATGAGCTTGTTCTTGTGCAAGAGGGAAATCGAGCATGTGCAAGCTTACCCCCATGGTGGGATGATTTTTGAGATGCGCTAGTGCTTGTGCAAGAGGAAAAGCTAGCAAGCGCTACCTTTGCGCCACGGTGGAATCATGTTGTTCGAGATGTGCTTGCGATTTTGCAAGAGGGAAATCCAACAAAAACTAGCTTTCCCCAATGGTGGAATGATGTTGTTTCAAGATGCACTTGTGCTTGTTGAAGAGGGAAAGCTAGCACACGCTAGATTTCCTTGCCAGTGGAATGATGTTGTTCAAGAAGAGCTTATGTTTGTGCAAGAGGCAAGACTAGCATGTGCAAGCTTTCCTCCATGCTAAATTGATGTTGTTTGAGAAGTGCTTGTGCTTGTGCAAGAGGCCAGACTAGCATGTGCAAGCTTTCCTCCATGCTAAATTGATGTTGTTCGAGATGCACTTGTGCTTCTGCAAGATGGAAAGCTACCATGCGCTAGATTTCCCCCATGTTGGAATGATGTTATTCTAGATGTCATTGCGCTAGGGGGGAATCTATCACATGCTAGCTTTCCCCGACATTGAATGATGTTGTTTGAGATGAGCTTGTGCTTCTACAAAAGGGAAAACTAGCACGCACTAGCTTACACCCATGGTGGGGTGATTTTCGAGATGCACTAGTGCTTGTGCACGAGGAAAAGCTAGCATTTTTGACATGCACTTGTGCTTCTACAAGATTGAAAGCTAGCACGTGCTAGATTTCCCCCATGTTAGAATGATGTTATTCGAGATGTGATTGTGCTAGGGGGAAAGCTAGCACATACTAGCTTTCCTGCACATTGAATGATGTTGCTTGAGATGAGCTTGTGCTTGTGCAAGAGGGAAAACTAGCACACACTAGCTTACCCACATGGTCGGATGATTTTCGGGATGCACTAGTGCTTGTGCAAGAGGGAAAGCTAGCATCGACCAGCTTTCTCACACAGTGGAATGATGTTGTCCGAGATGTGTTTGTTATTTTGCAAGAGGGAAATCCAACATAAACTAGCTTTACCCCACAGTGGAGTGATGTTGTTTCAAGACGCACTTCTGCCTTTTCAAGAAGGAAAGCTAGCACACACTAGATTTCCTTGACGGTGGAATGATGTTGTTCAAGATGAGCTTATGCTTGTGCAAGAGGGAAGACTAGCATGTGCAATCTTTCCTCCATGCTAAAATGATGTTGTTCGAGATTTGCTTGTGCTTGTGCAAGAGGGAAAGATAAGACGTGCTAGCTTATCCCCATGGTGGAATGATGTTGTTCAAGATGCATTTGTGCTTATGCAATATGGAAAGTTAGGATGGGCTAGCTTTCCCCATGTTGGAATAATGTTATTCGAGATGTGATTGTGCTAGGGGAAAGCTAGCACATGCTAGCTTTCCCCCACATTGAATGATGTTGTTTGAGATGAGCTTTCTCCCATGATGGAATGATGTTGTTTCAAGATGCACTTGTGCTTGTTGATGAGGGAAAGCTAGCACATGCTAGATTTCCTTGATGGTGGAATGATGTTGTCCAAGATGAGCTTATGCTTGTGCAAGAGGGAAGACTATCATGTGCAATCTCTCCTCCATGATAAACTGATATTGTTTGAGATGTGCTTGCACTTGTGGAAGAGGGAAAGCTATCACACGCTAGATTTCCCCCATGGTGGAATGATGCTATTCGAGATGCACTTGTTCTTATGCAAGATGTAAAGCTAACACGTGCTAGCTCTCCCCATGTTGGAATGATGTTATTCAAAATGTGATTGTGCTAGGGGGAAAGCTAGCACATGCTAGATTTCCTCCACATTGAATGATGTTGTTTGAGATGAGCTTGTGCTTGTGCAGGAGTGAAAACTAGCATGCACTAGCTTACCCTCATGGTCAGATGATTTTCAAGATACGCTAGTGCTTGTGCAAGAGGGAAAGCTAGCTTGCGCTAGCTTTCCCCCACGGTGGAATGATGTTGTTCGAGATGTACTTATGCTTCTGTAAGATGGAAAGCTAGCACATGCTAGATTTTCCCCATGTTGGAATGATGTTATTCGAGATGTGATTGCACTAGGGGGGAATCTAGCACATGATAGCTTTCCTGCACATTGAATGATATTGTTTGAGATGAGCTTGTGCTTCTGCAAAAGGGAAAAATAGCACGTGCTAGCTTACCCCCATGGTGGGATGATTTTCGAGATGCGCTAGTGCTTGTGCAAGAGAAAAAGCTAGCATTTTCAAGATGCACTTGTGCTTTTGCAAGATTGAAAGCTAGCACGCGCTAGCTTTCCCCCATGTTGGAATGATGTTATTCAAGATGTGATTGTGCTAGGGGGAAGGCTAGCAAATGCTAGCTTTCCCGCACATTGAATGATGTTGTTTGAGATGAGCTTGTGCTTGTGCAAGAGGGAAAACTAGCATGGGATAGCTTACCCACATGGTCAGATGATTTTCAAGATGCGCTAGTGCTTGTGCAAGAGGGAAAGCTAGCATCCACTAGCTTTCCCCCACGGTGGAATGATGTTGTTCGAGATGTGTTTGTGATTTTGCAAGAGGGAAATCCAACATAAACTAGCTTTCCCCCACAATGGAATGATGTTGTTTCAAGATGCACATATGCTTGGTCAAGAGGAAAAGTTAGCACACGCTAGATTTCCTTGATGATGGAATGATGTTGTTCAAGATGAGCTTATGCTTGTGCAAGAGGGAAGACTAGCATGTGCAAGCTTTCCTCCATGCTAAAATGATGTTGTTCGAGATGCGCCTGTGCTTGTGCAAGAGGGAAAGATAGCACGTGCTAGCTTATCCCCATGGTGGACTGATGTTGTTCGAGATGCACTTGTTCTTATGCAAGATGGAAAGCTAGCACGCGCTAGCTCTCCCCATGTTGGAATGATGTTATTCAAAATGTGATTGTGCTTGGGGAAATCTAGAACATGCTAGCTTTCCCCCACATTGAATGATGTTGCTTGAGAAGAGCTTGTTCTTGATGAATAGGGAAAACTAGCACGCGCTAGATTACCCCCATGATGAGATGATTTTTGAGATGTGCTAGTGCTTGTGCAAGAGGGAAATCCAACATGCGCTAGCTTTCCCCCACGGTGGAATCATGTTGTTCGAGATGTGCTTGTGCTTCTATAAGAGGGAAATCCAACATAAACTAGCTTTCTCCCATGGTGGAATGATGTTGTTTCAAGATGCACTTGTGCTTGTTCATGAGGGAAAGGTAGCACATGCTATATTTTCTTGATGGTGGAATGATGTTGTTCAAGATGAGCTTATGCTTGTGCAAAAGGGAAGACTAGCATGTGCAAGATTTCCTCCATGATAAAATGATGTTGTTTGAGATGCACTTGCACTTGTGCAAGAGGGAAAGCTATCACGCGCTAGCTTTCCCCCATGGTGGAATGATGTTGTTCAAGATGCACTTGTGCTTCTGTAAGATTGAAAGCTAGCACACACTAGCTTTCCCCCATGTTGGAATGATGTTATTTGAGATGTGATTGTGCTAGGGGGAAAGCTAGCACATGCTAGATTTCCCCCACATTGAATGATGTTGTTTGAGATGAGCTTGTGCTTGTGCAAGAGAGAAAACTAGCATGCACTAGCTTACCCTCATGGTCAGATGATTTTTGAGATACGCTAGTGGTTGTCCAAGAGGGAAAGCTAAAATGCGCTAGCTTTCCCCCATGGTGGAATCATGTTGTTCGAGATGTGCTTGTGCTTCTGCAAGAGGGAAATCCAACATAAACTAGCTCTCTCCAATGGTGGAATGATGTTGTTTCAAGATACACTTGTTCTTGTTCATGAGGGAAAGTTAGCACACGCTAGATTTCCTTGATGGTGGAATGATTTTGTTCAAGATGAGCTTATGCTTGTGCAAGAGGGAAGACTATCATGTGCAAGCTTTCCTCCATGATAAAATGATGTTGTTCGAGATGCACTTGCACTTGTGCAAGAGGGAAAGCTATCACATGCTAGCTTTCCCCCATAGTGGAATGATGTTGTTCAAGATGCACTTGTACTTATGTAAGATTGAAAGCTAGCACACACTATCTTTCCCCCATGTTGGAATGATGTTATTTGAGATGTGATTGTGCTAGGGGGAAAGCTAGCACATGCTAGATTTCCCCCACATTGAATGATTTTTTTTGAGATGATCTTGTGCTTGTGCAAGAGTGAAAAATAGGATGCACTAGCTTACCCTCATGGTCAGATGATTTTCGAGATACGTTAGTGGTTGTGCAAGAGGGAAGGCTAAAATGCACTAGCTTTCCCCCACAGTGGAATCATATTGTTTGAGATGTGCTTGTGCTTCTGCAAGAGGGAAATCTAGCATAAACTAGCTTTCTCCCACGGTGGAATGATTTTGTTTCAAGATACACTTGTTCTTGTTCATGAGGGAAAGCTAGCACACGCTAGATTTTCTTGATGGTGGAATGATTTTGTTCAAGATGAGCTTATGCTTGTGCAAGAGGGAAGACTAGCATGTGCAAGCTTTCCTCCATGATAAAATGATGTTGTTCAAGATGCGCTTGCACTTGTGGAAGAGGGAAATCTATCATGCGCTAGTTTTACCCCATGGTGGAATGATGTTGTTCGAGATGCACTTGTGCTTCTGTAAGATTGAAATCTAGCACACGCTAGCTTTCCCCCATGTTGGAATGATGTTATTTGAGATGTGATTATGCTAGGGGTAAAGCTAGCACTTGCTTTATTTCCCCCACATTGAATGATGTTTTTTGAGATGAGCTTGTGCTTGTGCAAGAGTGAAAACTAGCATGCGCTAGCTTACGCTCATGGTCGGATGATTTTTGAGATGCACTTGTGCTTCTGCAGGATGGAAAGATAGCGCTCGCTAGCTGTCCCCCATGTTGGAATGATGTTATTCGAGATGTAATTGTGCTAGGGGGAAAGCTATCACATTGAATGATGTTGTTTGAGATGAGCTTGTTCTTGTGCAAGAGGGAAAACTAGCATGGGAAAGCTTACCCCCATGGTGGGTTGATTTTTGAGATGTGCTAGTGCTTGTGCAAGAGGGAAAGCTAGAACGCGCTAGCTTTTCCCCACGGTGGACTCATGTTGTTTGAGATGTTCTTGTGATTTTTCAAGAGGGAAATCCAACATAAACTAGCTTTCCCCCATGGTGGAATGATGTTATTTCAAGATGAACTTGTGCTTGTTCAAGAGGGAAAGCTAGCACACGCTAGATTTCCTTGACGATGGAATGATGTTGTTCAATATGAGCTTATGCTTGTGCAAGAGGGAAGACTAACATGTGCAAGCTTTCCTCCATGCTAAAATGATGTTGCTCGATATGCACTTCTGCTTGTCCAAGAGAGAAAGCTAGCATGCACTAGCTTTCCCCCATGGTGGAATGATGTTGTTTGAGATGCACTTCTTCTTGTGCAAAAGGGAAAGGTAGCACGTGCTAGCTTTCCCCCATGGTGGAATGATGTTATTCGAGATATGATTGCACTAGGGGGAAAGCTAGCACATGCTAGCTTTCCCCCACATTGAACGATGTTGTTTGATATGAGCTTGTTCTTATGCAAGAGGGAAGTCTAGCACGTGCAAGCTTACCCCCATGGTGGAATGATTTTTGAGATGTGCTAGTGCTTGTGCAAGAGGGAAATCTAGCATGTGATACCTTTGCCCCACGGTGGAATCATGTTGTTCGAGATGTGCTTGCGATTTTGCAAGAGGGAAATCCAACATAAACTAGCTTTCCCCAATGGTGGAATGATGTTGTTTCAAGATGCACTTGTGCTTGTTGAAGAGGGAAAGCTAGCACATGCTATATTTCCTAGATGGTGGAATGATGTTGTTCAAGATGAGCTTATGCTTGTGTAAGAGGCAAGACTAGCATGTGCAAGCTTTCCTACATGCTAAATTAATGTTGTTCAAGATGCGCTTGTGCTTGTGCAAGAGGGAAAGCTAGCACACACTAGCTTCCCCCCATGGTGGAATGATGTTGTTCGAGATGCACTTGTGCTTCTGCAAGATGGAAAGCTAGCATGTGCTAGCTTTCCCCCATGTTGGAATGATGTTATTTGAGATGTCATTGCGCTAGGGGGAAATCTAGCACATGCTAGCTTTCCCTGACATTGAATGATGTTGTTTGAGATGAGCTTCTGCTTGTTGAAGAGGAAAAAGTAGCACGCGTTAGCTTACCCCCATGGTGGGATGATTTTTGAGATGTGCTAGTGCTTGTGCAGGAGGAAAAGCTAGCATTTTTGAGATGCACTTGTGCTTCTGCAAGATTGAAAGCTAGAATGTGCTAGCTTTCCCCCATGTTGGAATGATGTTATTTGAGATGTGATTGTGCTAGGGGGAAAACTAGCACATCCTAGTTTTCCCGCACATTAAATGATGTTGTTTGAGATGAGCTTGTGCTTGTGCAAAGGGGAAAACTAGCATGAACTAGCTTACCCACATGGTCAGATGATTTTCGAGATGCGCTAGTGCTTGTGCAAGAGGGAAAGCTAGCATCGACCAGCTTTCCAGCACAATGGAATGATGTTGTCCGAGATGTGTTTGTTCTTTTGCAAGAGGGAAATCCAACATAAACTATCTTTTCCCCACGGTGGAGTGATGTTGTTTCAAGATGCACTTGTGCATTTTCAAGAGGGAAAGCTAGCACATGCTAGATTTCCTTGACGGTGGAATGATGTTGTTCAAGATGAGCTTATGCTTGTGCAAGAGGGAAGACTAGCATGTGCAAGCTTTCCTCCATGATAAAATGATGTTGTTCAAGATGCGCTTGTGCTTGTGCAAGAGGGAAAGATAGGATGCACTAGCCTATCCCCATGGTGGAATGATGTTGTTCAAGATGCATTTGTTCTTATGCAATATGGAAATCTAGGACGGGCTAGATTTCTGCATGTTGGAATGATGTTATTCGAGATGTGATCGTGATAGCGGAAAGCTAGCACATGCTATCTTTCCCCCACATTAAATGATGTTATTTGAGATGAGCTTGTGCTTGTTTAAGAGGGAAAACTAGCACGCGCTAGGTTACCCCCATGGTGGGATGATTTTCGATATGCGCTAGTGCTTGTGCAAGAGGGAAAGCCAGCATGCGCTAGCTTTCCCCCACGGTGGAATCATGTTGTTCGAGATGTGCTCATGCTTCTGCAAGAGAGAAATCCAACATAAACTAGCTTTCTCCCACTGTGGAATGATGTTGTTTCAAGATGCACTTGTGCTTGTTCATGAGGGAAAACTAGCACATGCTAGATTTCCTTGATGGTGGGATGATTTTGTTCAAGATGAGCTTATGCTTGTGTAAGAGGGAAGACTAGCATGAACAATCTTTCCTCCATGCTAAAATGATGTTGTTCGAGATGTGTTTGTGCTTGTGCAAGAATGAAAGCTATCACGCGCTAGCTTTCCCCCATGGTGGAATTATGTTGTTCTATATGCACTTGTGCTTCTGTAAGATTGAAATCTAGCACACGCTAGCTTTCCCCCATGTTGGAATGATGTTATTCGAGATGTGATTGTGCGAGGGGGAAATCTAGCACATGCTACATTTCCCCCACATTGAATGATGTTGTTTGAGATGAGCTTGTGCTTGTGAAAGAGTGAAAACTAGCATGTGCTAGCTTACCCCCATGGTCTGATGATTTTCAAGATACGTTAGTGCTTGTGCAAGAGGGAAAGCTAGCATGTGCTAGCTTTGCGCCATGATGGAATGATGTTGTTTGAGATGTGTTTGTGCTTTTGCAAGAGGGAAATCCAAAGCTAAACTAGCTTTCCCCCATGGTGGAATGATGTTGTTTCAAGATGCACTTGTGCTTGTTCAAGAGGGAAAGCAAGCACACGATAGATTTCTTTGACGGTGGAATGATGTTTTTCAAGATGAGCTTATGCTTGTGCAAAAGGGAAGACTAGCATGTGCAAGATTTCCTTCATGCTAAAATAATTATTTGACATGTGCTTGTGCTTGTGCAAGAGGGAAAGCTAGCACGCACTAGCTTTCCCCCATGGTGGAATGATGTTGTTCGAGATGCACTTGTGCTTCTGTAGGATGGAAATCTAGCACGCGCTGGTTGTCCCCCATGTTGGAATGATGTTATTCAAGATGTAATTGTGCTAGGGGTAAAGCTAGAACATTGAATGATGTTGTTTGAGATGAGCTTGTTCCTATGCAAGAGGGAAAACTAGCACGGGCAAGCTTACCCCCATGGTGGGATGATTTTCGAGATGCGCTAGTGCTTGTGCAAGAGGAAAAGCTAGCACATGCTAGCTTTCCCCTATGGTGGAATCATGTTGTTCAAGATGTGATTGTGATTTTGCAATAGGGAAATTCAACATAAACTAGCTTTCCCCCATGGTGGAATGATGTTGTTTCAAAATGCACTTGGGCTTGTTCAAGAGGGAAATCTAGCAGATGCTAGATTTCCTTGACGATGGAATGATGTTGTTCAAGATGAGATTATGCTTGTGCAAGAGGGAAGACTAAAATGTGCAAGATTTCCTCCATGCTAAAATGATGTTGTTCGAGGTGTGCTTCTGCTTGTCCAAGGGGGAAAGCTAGCCCATGGTTGAATGAAATTATTCGAGATGCGTTTCTGGTTGTGCAAGAGGGAAAGGTAGCACGTGCTAGCTTTTCCCCATGGTGGAATGTTGTTATTCGAGATGTGATTGTGCTATGGGGAAAGCTAGCACATGATAGATTTCCCCCACATTGAATGATGTTGTTTGAGATGAGCTTGTTCTTGTGCAAGAGGGAAAACTAGGACATGCAAGCTTACCCCCATGGTGGGATGATTTTCGATATGCGCTAGTGCTTGTGCAAGAGGGAAAGCTAGCACACACTACCTTTCCCCCATAGTGGAAGCATGTTGTTCGAGATGTGCTTGTGATTTTGCAAGATGGAAATCCAACATAAACTAGCTTTCCGCCATGGTGGAATGATGTTGTTTCAAGATGCACTTGTGCTTGTTGAAAAGGGAAATCTAGCACATGCTAGATTTTATTGACAATGGAATGATGTTGTTAAAGATGAGCTTATTCTTGTGAAAGAGGCAAGACTAGCATGTGCAAGCTTTCCTCCATGCTTGTTCGATATGCGCTTATGCTTGTGAAAGAGAGAAAGCTAACACGCGCTAGCTTTCCCCCGTGTTGGAATGATGTTATTCAAGATGTGATTGTGTTAGGGGGAAATCTAGCACATGCTAGCTTTCCCCCACATTGAATGATGTTGTTTGAGATGAGCTTGTGTTTCTGCAAAAGGGAAAACTAGCACATGCTAGCTTACCCCCATGGTGGGATGATTTTTGAGATGTGCTAGTGCTTGTGCAAGAGAAAAAACTAGCATTTTTGAGATGCACTAGCTTTCCCCCATGGTAGAATGATGTTATTCGAGATGTTCTTGTGATTTTGCAAGAGGGAAATCGAACATAAACTAACTTTCCCCTACGGTGGAATGATGTTGTTTCAAGATGCACTTGTACTTGTTCAAGAGGGAAAGTTAGTAGATGCTAGATTTCATTTGACGGTGGAATGATGTTGCTCAAGATGAGGCTATGCTTGTGTAAGAGGGAAGACTAGCATGTGAAAGATTTCCTCCATGCTAAAATAATTCTTCGACATGTGCTTGTGCTTGTGCAAGAGGGAAAGCTAGCACGCACTAGCTTTCCCCCATGGTGGAATGATGTTGTTCGAGATGCACTTGTGCTTCTGAAAAATGGAAATCTAGCACGCGCTAGCTTTCCCCCATGTTGGAATGATGTTATTCAAGATGTGCTTGTGCTTTTCCAAGAAGGAAATCCAACATAAACTAGCTTTCCCCCATGGTGGAATGATGTTGTTTCAAGATGCACTTGTACTTGTTCAAGAGGGAAAGGTAGCACACGTTAGATTTACTTGATAGTGGAATGATGTTGTTCAAGATGAGGTTATTCTTGTGCAAGAGGGAAGACTAGCATGTGCAAGCTTTCCTCCATACTAAAATGATGTTGTTTGAGATGCGCTTGTGCTTGTGCAAGAAGGAAAGCTAGCACGAACTAGCTTCCCCCATGGTTGAATGATATTGTTCGAGATGCACTTGTTCTTTTGCAAAATGGAAAGCTAGCACATGCTAGCTTTCCCCCATGTTGGAATGATGTTATTCGAGATGTGCTTGTGCTTTTCCAAGAGGGAAATCCAACATAAACTATCTTTCTCCCATGGTGGAATGATGTTGTTTCAAGATGCACTTGTGCTTGTTCAAGAGTGAAAGGTAGCACATACTAGATTTACTAGACGGTGGAATGATGTTGTTCAAGATGAGGTTATTCTTGTGCAAGAGGGAAGACTAGCATGTGCAAGCTTTCCTCCATGCTAAAATGATGTTGTTCGAGATGCGCTTGTGCTTGTGCAAGAGGGAAAGTGAGCATGCACTTGCTTTCCCCCATGTTGGTATGATGTTGTTCAAGATGCACTTGTGCTTCTGCAAGATGGAAAGCTAGCATGAACAAGCACAAGTCCATATTGACACAACATCATTCCACCATGGGGGAAAGCTAGTTTATGTTGGATTTCCCTCTTGCAAAAGCTCAAGCACATCTCGAACAACATCATTCAACCGTGGGGGAAAGCTAGCGCATGCTATCTTTCCCTCTTTCACAAGCACTAGTGCATCTCAAAAATCATGCCACCATGGAGGTAAGATAGCACGTGCTAGTTTTCCCTCTTGCACAAGCACTAGTTCATCTCAAACAACATTATTCTATGTAGGGGAAAGCTAGCACGTGCTAGCCTTCCCCCATGTTGGAATGATGTTATTCGATATGTGATTGTGCTAGGGGGAAAGCTAGCACATGCTAGCTTTCCCCCACATTCAATGATGCTGTTTGAGATGAGCTAGTGCTTGTGCAAGAGGAAAAACTAGCACACACTATCTTACCCCCATGGTGGGATGATTTTCAAGATGCGCTAGTGCTTGTGCAAGAGGAAAAGCTAGCATGCGCTAGCTTTCCCCCACGGTGGAATGATGTTGTTCGAGATGTGCTTGAGCTTTTGCAAGAGGGAAATCCAACATAAACTAGCTTTCCCCCACGGTGGAATGATCTTGTGTCAAGATGCACTTGTGCTTGTTCAAGAGGGAAAGTTAGCACACACTAGATTTCCTTGATGGTGGAATGATGTTGTTCAAAATGAGGTTATGCTTGTGCAAGATGAAAGACTAGCATGTGCAAGCTTTCCTCCATGCTAAAATGATGTTGTTCGAGATGTTCTTGTGCTTGTGTAAGAGAGAAAGATAGCACGCGCTATCTATCCCCCATGGTGGAATGATGTTGTTCGAGATGCACTTGTGCTTCTGCAATATGGAAAACTAGCACGTGCTAGCTTTCCCCCATGGTAGAATTATGTTATTCGAGATGTGATTGCGCTAGGGTGAAAGCTAGCACATGCGAGCTTTCCCCCACATTGAATGATGTTGTTTGAGATCATCTTGTTCTTGTGCAATAATGAAAACTAGCATGCATTAGCTTACCACCATGGCGGGATGATTTTCGAGATGCACTAGTGCCTTTATAAGAGGGAAAGCAAGCATGCTCTAGATTTCCCCCACGGTGGAATGATGTTGTTCAATATGTGCTTGTGCTTTTGCAAGAGGGAAATCCAACATAAACTAGCTTTCCACCACGGTTGAATGATGTTGTTTCAAGATGCACTTGTGCTTGTTCAAGAGGAAAATCTAGCACACACTAGATTTCCTTGACGATGAAATGATGTTGTTCAAGATGAGCTTATGCTTGTGCAAGAGGAAAGACTAGCATGTGCAAGATTTCCTCCATGCTAAAATGATGTTGTTCGAGATGTGCTTGTGCTTGTGCAAGAGGGAAAGCTAGCATGCACTACCTTTCCTCCATGTTCGAATGATGTTATTCGATATGTGATTGTGCTAGGGGGGAAATTAGCATATGATAGCTTTTCCCCACATTGAATGATATTTAAGATGACCTTGTGCTTGTGCTATAGGGAAAATTAGCACGCGCTAGCTTACCCCCATGGTGGGATGATTTTTGAGATGCGCTAGTGCTTGTGCAAGAGGGAAAGCTAGCATGTGCTAGCTTTCCCCCATGGTGGAATGATGTTGTTCGAGATGTGCTTGTGCTTTAGCAAGATGGAAATCCAACATAATCTAGCTTTCCACCATGATGAAATGATGTTATTTCAATATGTACTTGTGCTTGTTCAAAGAGGAAAAGCTACCACACGCTAGATTTCCTTCACGGTGGAATGATGTTGTTCAAGATGAGCTTATGCTTGTGCAAGAGGGAAGACTAGCATGTGTAATATTTCCTCCATGTTAAAATGATGTTGTTCGAGATGCACTTGTGCTTGTGCAAGAGGGAAAGATAGGATGCGCTAGCTTTCCTCCATGGTGGAATGATGCTTTTCGAGATGCACTTATGATTGTGCAATATGAAAAGCTAGCAAACAATAGCTGCACCCCATGGTGGAATGATGCTAAATTTACTCTATGGTGGAATGATGTTGTTGGAGATGCATTTGTTCTTATGCAAGAGGGAAAGCTAACACACACTGGCTTTCCCTCATGGTGGAATAGTGTTGTTTGAGATGCACATGTGCTTGTGCAAGAGGGAAAGCTAGCACGCGCTACCTTTCCCCGATGGTGGAATGTTGTTTGATATGCACTGTTTCTTGTGCAAGAGGGAAAGCTAGCTTTCTCCTATAGTTGAATGATGTTATCTGATATGTTTTTGTACTTGTGTAACACGAAAACTTAACATGCGTTAGCTTTCCCCCTCAGTGGAATGAGGTTGTTCTAGATGCACTTGTGGTTGTGCAAGAGGGAAAGCTAGCACGTCTACCATGGTGGAATGATGTTCGAGGTGCTTTTGTTCCTGTGCAAGATGAAAATTTAGCACACGCTAGCTTTTCTTTTCAGTAGAATGATTTTGTTCAAGATGCACTTGTACTTCTGCGAGAGGGAAAACTAGCACATGCTAGCTTTCCCTTAGGGTTGAATGATGTTGTTTGAGATTCATTTATGCTTGTGCAAGAGGGAAGGCTAACATGCATAGACTTTCCTCCATGATGGAATGATGTTGTTTGAGATGCATTTGTTCTTGTGCAAGAGGGAAAGTTAGCACACACTAACATTTTCCTATGCTAGAATGATGTTCAAGATGCAATTGTGCTCGTGCAATATGGAAAGATAGCAGGTGCTAGCTTTCCCCTACATGGTAGCTTTCCCCCATGGTGGAATGATGTTGTTTGAGATGCATTTGTGCTTGTGCAAGAGGGAATGGTAGCAAGCGCTAGCTTTCCCCCACGGTGGAATGATATTGTTTGATATGCACCTGTGCTTGTGCAAAAGGGAAAGCTAGTATGTGCTAGTTTCCCCCCATGGTGGAATGATGTTGTCCAAGATGTGTTTGTGTAAGACGGAAAGCTAGCATGCGTTAGATTTCCTCCACGTTGAAATAACATTGTTTTAGATGTGCTAGTTGTTGTGAAAAACATAAAGTTAGCATGTTCTAGCTTTCCCCCATGATGGAATAACGTTCGAGATGTGTTTATTCTTGTTCATGGGGAAAATTTAGCACATGCTAGTTTTTACTTACGATGGAATGATGTTGTTCTAGATGCACTTGTGCTTTTGTAATAGGGAAGCTAGCACACACTAGCTTTCCTCGAAGGTGGAATGATGTTCTTTGATATGCACCTGTGCCAGAGGGAATACTAGGATGCACTAGATTTACTCCAAGGTGGAATGATGTTGTTTGATATACACTTGTTCTTGTGCAAGAGGGAAAGCTAGCACACGCTAGATTTCCCCCATGGTAGAATGATGTTGTCCGAGATGTGCTTGTGCAAGACATAAAGCTAGCATGCAATAGCTTTCTTCTATTGTGGAATGATGTTGTTCTAGATGCTCTTTTGGTTGTGCACAAGGGAAAACTAGCACATGTTAGCTTTCCCCCATGGTGAAATGATGTTTGAAATGCATCTGTACTTGTCCAAGAGGGAAATTTAGGACACACTAGTTTTTTTTTTTATAGTGGAATTATGTTGATTGAGATGTATTTGTAGTTGTGCGAGAGGGAAAGTTAGCACGCGTTAACTTTTCCCTATGCTAGAATGATATTTAAGATGAAATTATGCTTGTGCAAGAGGGAAATATAGCATGTGCTAGATTTTCTCTACACGCTAGCTTTCCCCCATGCTGGAATGATGTTGTTTGAGATGCACTTGTGCTTGTGCAAGAGGGAAAGCTAGCATGTGCTAGCTTTCCACCCCGGTGGAATGATATTGTTTGATATGCACTTATACTTGTGCAAAAGGGAAAGCTATTACATGCTATTTCCCCCCCACGATGGAATGATGTGTTCTGAGATGTGCTTGTGCAAGATGAAAAAGCTAGCATGCGTTAGCTTTCCCCCACACTGAAATAATGTTGTTTTAGATACGCTTTTGGTTGTGCAAAACAAAAATTTGGCACGTGCTAGCTTTCCCCCCCAATGGAAAGATGTTCGAGATGTGTTTGTGCTTGTCCATGAGGAAAAGTTAGCACATGCTAGTTTTTACATATGGTGGAATGATGTTGTTCGAGATGCACTTGTGCTTGTGTAATAGGGAAACTAGCACACACTAGCTTTCCCTAAAGGTGGAATGATGTTCTTTGATATGTGCTTGTGCTAGAGGGAAAACTAGCATGCACTAGCTTTACTCCAAGGTGGAATGATGTTGTTTGATATGCACTTGTTCTTGTGCAAGAGGGAAATCTAGCACTTGTTCTTGTTATTCCATGGTGGGATGATGTTGTTTAATATGCTCTTGTGGTTGTGCACAAGGGAAAACTAGCACGTGCTAGATTTCGAAACCCCATGGTGAAATGATGTTCGAGATGCATCTGTGCTTGTCCAAGAGGGAAATTTAGCAGACACTAGATTTTCTTTACAGTGGAATTATGTTGTTTGAGATGTGTTTGTACTTGTGTGACAGGGAAAGTTAGCACGTGTTAACTTTACCTTAGGCTAGAATTATGTTTGAGATGCGTTTTTGCTTGTACAAGAGGGAAATATAGCACGTGCTAGCTTTCCCCTACAAGTGAACTTTCCCCCATGGTGGAATGATGTTGTTTGAGATGCACTTGTGCTTGTGCAAGAGGGAAATCTAGCACGCGCTAGCTTTCCACCTCGATGGAATGATATTGTTTGATATGCACTTGTTCTTGTGCAAAAGGGAAAGCTAGTACGTGCTAGTTTTCCATTAGTGGAATGATGTTGTTCGAAATGTGCTTGTGCTTGTGAAAAAGTGAAAGTTAGCACGTGATACCTTTTCACCACCGTGGAATGGTGTTGTTTGAGACATCTTTTTATCAGCTCTAGAGAGAGCGAAGAAGATCTATGACTATGAAAGAATAATTGTATTTAAATATGACATTGTCATAAGATTTACACTTGTTCCTTTCTTAG
>ML778427.1:0-16125 GCA_009831015.1 Picea engelmannii
CATTTTACTATTTGTTATAAGTTGTCTATGGTCCTTTCATGAAAATGCTAGACAAGTTTTTCTTTACCTGCTGCATGCAAATGATGATCACGACAATCTTGAAATTATATATCCTCCTCTTAAAATTATACATGTATCCCCTCAATTTATCACTGATTTTGATAAAAATATTCCATCTAAGACAAGTGATAACCATGACCAAGTTGATGAGCCCCATAAAGCCAAGGCTGATAATTCTCCCCATATACTTGGTCTAAATTCCTCCAAGACCCAACATAGATAAATACCCTTGAAGCTACCCCAAGTCCTCCATGACTTCCCTCCAAAATACTATGAGTATCTACATGTGTTTGATGGGGAACCTAATGCCATCTCAGCTGAAAAACACATCCAAGGGTTTGAGCATTTTATAGATCTGTTTGAAATTGACCATGATGATGTTTGTATAAGGGCCTTCTCTCAATCCTTGAAAGGAGACACCAAAAACTGGTTTAAACATTTGTAGCTAGAGACAATTATCTTATGGGAGGAATTGAAGGATGTCATTTTAAATTTTGGGGGAAGGAAGAAGTATTGGCAACTTATAGAGTTTTATACCTTGAAAAAGCATAGCAATGATGCTATTTATATATACAGTAGAAGGTTTTCCAATATCTATTACAATTTGTCCAAATAAATTCAACCTGCTGAAGCTTCTGCCATGCTCCATTATGCAGCTACTCTTCATCCAAATTTGTCTTTTCTCCTGATGGAAAGAAAACCTAGGTCTTTATAGTGAATGTTTGATTATGCCCAAGAGATTCAACATAATATTCAAGCAGGTGAATATAGCCAAAACGAGGGGATGGGTATTGAAGAGTATGAAAGTAAACATGAACAAGAAAAGGTTGATTTGAATATTGAGCAAAGAGTTAATAATATCATATGCCCCCTTGAAGTTTTTAATGTCAATGATTTTGCAAAAAAATATACTCCACTTGTTAAAATAAGAGGTGTTGATTTAGCTTCTAATCCACCCCATGATAAGTAAGGGGTTGATTGTTTTATGTATTCATTTGTAGACAGTCAAGAAGATGAGTTTGTAAATCATCTTGTTGAAGAACAGGTTGATGTTCCAAATTTCTTCTTGTTAGATGATATTGCAGATCTTGTTGATTTGCCTATATATGACAAATATGAAGAAAATTGTGATATTGAAAATGTTTATTTTCAACAGTGAAGTGAGATCAATCAACCCATATATCATAGTTACAAAGAGAAAAGTATTGGATCAGCTGAAGAAAATTCTCTTCCTTTATGCTTTGTTGGATTTAAATTGTTGAAGTAAAATTCTAAGATCATTATTGAGGCAAACGAATGTGTGCTGATGCAAAATCACACTAAGCAAATGGAACAAATTGACAAGATATTGGAAAACTCTTCTCATGTGTTTGATGACCTTAGTACTTGTTATATAGAAGATCCCATCAGTTCAAAAATGCAGCCATTAGTCGAAGATAAAACTGAAAATGAGCATGTTCAACAATCTAAAGAAATTGAAAAATGTGCCCACAGTGAAAAAATTGAAGAAGGTCTTGAATCAGGTGAGAAAATCTTGCCACTATGTTTTGTTTCTTTCAAATTACTGAAGAAAAATGTTTGTAATGTCTCAAGTCAGAAATCATCCAGGCATGATGGTAAATACGAAGAGAAAAGTGGACTTGCAAGTAAATAGTATCTTTTGTTATGATTTTCTTCCTTTAAATTGCTAAACGAAAATCAGGAGATAACAAAGGAAGCAGGGAAGTTTGATTACACCCACGGTGGTATTGTTTTACATGAGGAAATTTTCATCAATCAAGAAGGATAAGAACATTCTCATACATATGATAACGGTGTTGTTGATCACATGGGAGTTTATTTTAGCTCAGATCTGCAGCCTATGCTCAATTACCACCAACTTGAAAAAGAAGAGGAAGTTGATCAAGAAATTGTTGCCAAGGGTTGTTTTCCTATGCCTGAAACTAATATAGACATTCAACAATGTTTCCAGCAAGAAAAAATGTTTCAAAGTTGTCTTTCTTCCCCTGAGAATGACGTGGTGGTCTAATTTCTAAATAGCCTAGACACAGATGAGGATTTTGAAACTACATCTATGGAGACTCCAAGCAGCAAAGAAACACTTATGAAGGAGGCATGTCCCTCTATCTTGACTCCTAAAAAGGAAATATTATTTCATATGATTCATGATCCCCAGACACATTATATGGAAAATATTTATAATCAGAATCTACAAATAATAGTGGATTGCCACAAATCAATGTCTGTATCAAACATGAGCCTTCTTAGACCAAATGATGTTCTACAACCATGGTTGCCTTGTGAATCAAGCATTTCTTACTACCATACTTCTCAGCGAACCTATCAGTTTCAACAAGTTAAATCACTTGAAAATGAAAACTATAGTGGAAGGAGAGAAAAGTGATATCTTCTTTATGCATGTTTTAGAAGACCCATTTGCGGTCTTGTTAGAGGAAGTGAAAAGTCCAGATGCTTTTAATTTTTTAAGAATCAGAGTTATGGATGAAACTTTGAATGAATTATCGGCAATAAATCTTTGGCAAAAGCAAGTGCAAAGAAAATGAACAGTGGATAGAATGTTGTCATGGCTACATTGGAATTATGATTTCACTTGATTGACATTCCTTTTCAACATTCAAGGTAGGTAGGAGTGTGAAAATAATCTTGTTTTTCAAGCATTGTTTTAAAATTTCAGTAGTATGTACAGTTAATTTCTAGAGGTATTTTGTTCAACATCCAGTTGAGAGCAGTTTGCCAATTCGGTTTTAAAATTTGACGTTCAGTCTCCAAGACATAACAGGATACACGCACATTCTTTGAAAGTATCCCAACACAGAAGGCACCGATTCTACAATTATTTTCTACCTCACAGGGAGGATAAAATCCCTAGTTGGAGCCTATGTTATCACCAGAACAATTATACAAGAAATCTGAGTTTTAGATTTAGTGGGGGACTAAAACGATGTAAAGATATTGCGTGATTTGGAGGTTCAGTTCATATGTGGCAGCATGTAGACAAATATAGAGGGAGCGAAAAGAAACGATCCAACAAACTATAGATGTTGAGGCGGTCGAGATTGACGATCGAGACCTGTATCGGGTGGTGAAATAGCATGAAGTTTGATTATGCGAAGGCAGGTCGGGAAAAACCACTGCAGTTTTATTCATGGACGTGTGGCGCCCTCAGAGGTACATTGGGGAAAAAATATGTCTGCCTAAAACCGTTTTCCCAAAATCCTTGATGTCACATGTTCTAACACGTCAAATCAACAATTCGTGTGGGGGAGGGTGATGGCTAGTCAAATCACCTCATGCCACTCATTCAAGTACTTCACGTCTATGAAATGTCAGGTGAATGTCATCAGATAACTAACTCAAAGTCTAATCATTCGAAATAGATTGGCCAAGCATGATAAGACAACGTACCTGCAAGTGATCTTGTCAAAAATTTATGATTAGAACTCGATGACTATTGATCTTCAAAATATGGGTGGCGTTCATAAGAAGAGAAATCTCAAACAGGACCTACTTCCTGATTTCTGTAGAGCTAAGGAAAACAAAAATTGTGTTATTTGCAAAATTGAAAAACATGGATGAAGCAAATCAAACAATATCCAGTAAAACAAGGGTTTCAACTAATATGGCAAGTTTATCAATGAGTAAAAAAGAAAAGATGATTGCATAGATATTAGCAGTAAAATTTCATATGGATCCTGCAATAGAGCCAAAATCAGAGGTCAGATTAAATCCTGTCATGAGGGATATAATCATCAATGGACATGTGGACAGACTCTACAAGCGAGCAGTGAAGAAGAAGCAGATCAAACAATAGAAGGCAGAAATCAGAGCTGAGGCAGTTGAAAGCGTTGAGGAAAATCAACTAGTCTGTTTGAACACTCTAAAGGAAGAAATCGCCAATCTGGAATAAATTATCAGGTAGAATTGAGTACGTTCCAACAAATTTTGGACATGTGGCATTCAAAGAAAAGGCTTCAGATATGTCATACATGTTTGTAACCATCCCTTTAAATTAAGAGAACTGTCGTTATACACTACTCCTTGTTGTAACTTACTTATATTTTTAGAATTATGGGGAAGTTTAATCCTTTTGAATCCCATTGTAAATCCTTTATATATATCATCCCGAGGATATAGAGAGGGAAAAGAGGGACCTGCCCTCGTAACAGGAAGGTTTTGTAAAATCATGGAGCTAAACTGAATATATAATGCAGAAGTGGTTGTTGAACTGTTTATGAAAAAATTCTAATCGGTTGTGATATGAGCTTTATTTCCTTTCGTAGTATGTATTTCTTGTGTCTCTAAAATCCCATTAACAATTTCCTCTTTTAAATTGGAGAGATAGAAGTTTGGAATTCGTCTGATGATTCTCTAGACTTAGCAATTTAAATTCATGTGATTCTCTTCTTAACTAGGTCATAATTCATTTAAATATGCTCTGATGCAGTTATGTGTTCTTCTTTTCCTCTATTACCGTACAAGTTTTCGATTTAAACTCAAACTCATTGCCTCATTTAGCCTTTTCCTCTTGATAGTTTCCATGATTTGTAAATGCATTGTTCATTTTTGACTCCATAACCCAAATGCCACATCTTTTCTTTCAGCAAATCTATAACACTCAACATATCTAGCCACTAGTATCAAAAGAAATATCAAGTGACATGAGATAGCCTTCTCTGAGTTGAGCAGGCTAGTGCCTCAGCTCTAAAGTTGGTTGAAATAGTTAACCTTATCCTCTACTTTGATAGCCGAGCAGATTTATAGGGTGCTAACAATACCAATATAAAATGAAAACAATATAATTATCCAATACAGATCGTAAATTCCCATGGGATTATTTTTTCCAAAACAAAATTCACTAAATGAGGTGAGGAAAATTTTGTAGATTTTAACCTTGTACAATATTTTACTGCAAATAGATTTTCAATAAAAGAACAGAAAATATACAATGGAAAATACACACATTACACAGATATTTTTCCCATGGAAAACCAAACCGAGAAAACTAACATATTCTATATTCATTCATAGTGATACAGTGTTTACAATACAATACACATATAGGAGCCAACGACATCCAAAACCCTAACCCAATGACTTGGATTAGTCAAAAACCCTAATTCCTTAACTAGAAATAGAAAAACATCGAAAAAAACCATGTGCCGAAAAACCTTCCAACAATGGACACAAAAATCGATGTGACATGAAAAACAAGGAAGAAATGCAACACATTTCTTGAGGGAAAAAAAAATCTCGAGGGCGTTCCCCCCCCTCAAACCCCCCTACGTGCCCAACACAACATAGAATAAAATATATCTAATCATGAAAAGAATATAACACATACCCAACATTCTCCCACTTCTTGTTTTATTTGAATATAGGGGGTTGCATGGCTACATAGCCAATAATCTAGGGCCGCAACATCCCATGGATCCCCTACACCAAGATAACTTTGCAGTGTTCATAGATTTTGTTAATGAATCTACAACATTATTCAAAGTATCCACCTTCATCAGAAACACATTCTTTTCATCAACCATGTCTCTCACAAAGTGATATTGAATATCAATATGCTTTGTCTTTGAATGATAAGTCAGTTTCTTCTTTAAAAACATTGCACTCTCACTGTCACAATATATCCTTACAAATTTTTTTACCAACCCAATACCTTAACACAATATTTTAAACCATACTTCATCCTTACTTTCATGAGTGGCTTCCATGTATTCAATTTTTGTAGTTGAAAGTGCCACTACAAACAAACTGATTGCTCCTCCAAATAGGTTAAATACATACCCTCTTGTAGATTTCGTACGATCCATATCTCTAGCCCATTCTGCATCCACAAGGACATGTGCTTTCAACACTTTCTCCAATCCTTGTATTCCTTGGTAGCACAATCCATAGCTAGCAGTGCCACACAAAAACCTGAAAACCTTTTTTACTATTGTCCAATGTTCCTTCACTATTTTTGACATATACCTACTCCAAACTCCCACTACATGTGCAATGTTCAGTCTAGTACAAACCATTTCATACATCAAACTTCCAACTACACTCTCATATGGAACATGAGACATATCCTCCTCCTATTCTTATATCTTGGGACACTAATCCGCAAATAACTTTACATCAACAGGAATAGCGACCTTGATCAATTTACATTCCTGCCTATTAAACCTCTGCAATATTGTATTGACACATTTTCTTTTATTTAGCCATAGTTTCCCCTTTTTCTGATCTCTTTTAATTTCCATTCCTAAAAAGAAATTTGAAGCATCGATATCCTTCATGTCAAATTTAGAGGACAGCTGAGTTTTCACATCCTAGATAATCTCCTTGTTGTTTCCTATCAGCAACATGTCATCCACATATAATACCAAATAAATCAAATGATCACCAATTAATTTAAAATACACATAGTGATCCTCTTTACTTCTTGTGAAGACAAGTCCCAACATATAAATATCAATTTTTTGATACCAGATACTTGGTTATTGTTTTAAACCATACAGAGACTTCTTCAGCTTGCATACCAACTCCTTATTTCCCTTCACAACAAATCATTATGGCTGCTTTATATACATTTATTTTTCTAGATCCCCATGTAGGAATGTTGTTTTCACATCCATCTATTCTACTTCAAAATCTAATGCAACAATGACAGATAATAGAAATTGTATAGAAGCTAACTTGGAATCATGAGAAAAAATATTACCAAAATAAATTCCCTCAACCTGGGAATAACCCTTTACTACTAATCAAGCTTTGTATTTCTCCACTTTTCCTTCTACATTCAACTTCTTTTTAAATACCCATTTTCTACCCATGGGATTTCTTCGAGTCAGAAACTAAACTAAATCCCAAGCCTCATTCTTGTCTAAGGTTTCCATTTCTTCATCCGTGGTATTTTCCCAAAGCTTTCCATCCTCTGAATCCACTTCCTCCCTAACAATTCTAGGATCGTCATCAGTAATATAAAAAGAAAAATTCGAATGGAAATCAAATGGAGTATACATTTCGAGTAGCATTTTTTCTCGAACCGTTTTTCACAATAGTGAAGTATGAGGATCTTCTTCTTATTATTCTTGTTCTTCTGTAGAGTCTGATTCATCATCCTTTAAATAAAACTCTATTTTCTCTAGTTCTTCCTTACTTGGTAGGACTTCTTGTTTAACAACATAATTCATTTATCCAAATACCCTATCTCAGTTATACACAACCTTCTTAGTTTATGGGTTCCAAATATTATAACCTTTGATACCATTTTATACCCAATAAAGATACACTTTTCAGTCTTCTTTCCTACCTTACTCTTGTTTTCCTTTGGAAAATGATCATAGGCCTCACGTCCAAATACCTTGAGATGTGTGAGAGAAGGTTTATTACCAGTCCATACCTCTTTTGGAGTCTTGTCATCCAACGTTAATGAGGATGATATGTTGACCAGGTAACATGCACTACCCACTGCCTCTACCTAGAATTCTTTCCCTAACCCAACCCCACTAAGGATGCACCTTGATTTTTCCATCAACGTCATGTTCATCTTTTATGAAACTCCATTCGCTGGAGGTGTATATGGATTATTCTTCTGCCTTGACCTACTTCACTTCTTACAAAATTCTTCAAATTAATTCCCGCAGAACTCTCCGCTATTATCTATCCTCAACACCTTAATTATTTTCTCTGTTTGATTCTCAATAAGAGCCTTGAACTTTTTAAACATGTGAAAGACTTCATATCTCTTCCTGAGGAAATATATCCAAGTATTCCTCGATAAGTCATATATAAATGAGACATAGTACACATATTTTACCAATGATGGAACTAACACATGTCCAAACACATCATTGTGAACTAGTTGTAAAATTTCTTCTACCCTCATTGCACCAATAGGGAATCTTACCCGATTCTTCTTCACATATAAAAAAATTTCATAGAAATCAAAACATAGAGAGAAGTTAGACATACCTTCAAACATACCTTTACCATGTAGTAGTCGAACACCCTTCTCTATGATATGCCCTGGTCTTTGATGCTAAAGCATAACCTTTTCTCGAGAGATTGTAGGACTTATTTCTTCTTCAATTCCAATATCAAGAACAATGAAACTATTACACCCATCACTAATAGTGCTTCCTTGCAGCTTATACATAGTTCCAAACTGAGCTCCCTTCAGCAACACCATTTCTCCTTGAACCATCCTGCAAGTTTCCTTTTCAAATATTGTTTTTACCCCTACATCATTCATTTTTCTTACATAAATCAAATTTTTGGTCAAACCTGTGATGTGCAGAACTCCATGTATTGCTCTAATCCTTCCATATATGAGACACATCTTGAATTTTTCTCGTCATATGATTCTGGTTGTCAAGTCATCACCTAGGAAAACATTACCTCGATCATAGCTTTCATATTCACAGAACCACTCCCTGTGGAGAGTCATATGAAAGGATGCACCTGAGACAACCAAAAATTTCTCATGATATATGTAAATCACTCCCTTTGGGGAGTCACATGAAATGATGCACATGAGTCCTCTATTATATGTAGGACCTTCTCCTCAACTTCTTGATCCAACATTGAAGGCTCATATAGTTTCACATTCTCCACATTGACTACTTAGTAAATGCACATATGGGGATAAACTGAGTTTGTGGGAATTAACACGTAGCTTCCCCAATACCTCAAAAGGATCATACCACAAATCCTTGATATTCTTAATATGAGCATCTATCCTTTTTCTATTAAACTACAACCATAATTTGTCTCCCACCTTGAATGATTTTTTAGTTTTGTGTTGATCATGTTTGTCTTTGTACCATTCTTTTGACTTCTTTGGAATCTCCTATACTTCCAATTAGATCTACCTAATTGTAACATTCATTTCTATTGAAAACATTTTATATTGACTTAATCTTTGAGGACACCTGCGAGCAATTGATTTGGTTATGATACATTATGATTATGCTTTGTTTATGGGTTTTGTTATGATGTAATTATCATTATATGTTAATTTATGGATGCATATATGTATTGACAGACATTATTGATGATTTTCCCTGAGTGTGGAGGATACATGACAGATTGACGATGATGATGATGGCATCAAAAAACTTCCTTGAACTCAATATTGATTCATCGAGTGGATTTGTAATTTTTTTGAGCATTTGATTTACACGCATGTTATTTGTATGATGATTTCATTATGAATGTAATTTATATGGGTTATTGACAGTGTTCTTGTCAGTGGAAGTTGGCTTGGTGACACTTTATAATATGAATCACATAAGGAGTAAAGGGGTCATGCACAGCCTACTAGCACTCCTGCCATGAAATGAACTATAGGTTAAGGATTACCTAGTTTGATAGGTCCACGATGTCGTGAGAACTGACTGAGACAGTCACTCATGAGGAATTCTAAGGGGCATGCAATAAGGAATAATCCTTATTCCTTAGAATCCCTTAATCTCTCACAAGGTCGATCGAGTGGAGTGTTGACTCCAATTGTCGAAAAAACTTCCAAAACTAGTCAAAGGTGAGTGGACCCTTTGGAGGACGGAGGTGTGTCTTCAAAGGAATATCACATAATTAAATTGTGAATCAATAAAATTTAGATGACCTAGAAAATATAATAAAATGTTAAGACCTTGTTAGAGAATATTATTTAATTAATTATTAGATTACAAACTAAGAAACATAACAGAAGTCTAATCCTAATTCTAAGCCTTAATCTAAGGCTAAGTCTAAATAAGGGACTAAATGAACTATTAAACAAGTTAAGGGAATGAAGATATAATCAAACTCTAAGAAAAGAGGAAATGAGAATCAAAAGTTAGATAGATTCACATGTGTGCATGAAAATGGATTTTTAAATAAAAAGAAAATAAAACAAGAGAGAATAGGTTGTCCACATAGAAGACTATCTTGAGTCAATCCACCACTAATCCTAACTAAAAGAAGACTCATAATTAGACTCAAAATAAGATCTAGTTAGGGAACACATATTAAGTGAGGGATTGGGGAACTAACGGACAACTAAGAGCAAAAATAGGAACAAATTGGGGAATGTGAGGGAAAATTCCTAAATAAATAAAATAAAAAGGAAAATTACATGTGCAACTTCAAGAGAATGTGACACATGTAGTGGGTAAATAATCCTCTAATTAAATTATTAAGAATTAAATTATTTGTGCATGAGGACATGTGTCATTGGGGATTTTTCTATAAAAGAAATGAGAGAAATGGAAAGGGGATCTCACTTTTGGTTAGCAGTTTTATGCTGCAAAAATTTGTCTTGACTAAGTTTTACTTGTGAGAATTGGGTTCCAATACAATACACATATAGGAGCCAACGACATCCAAAACCCTAACCCAGTGACTTGGATTAGTCAACAACCCTAATTGCTTAACTAGAAATAGAAAACCATCGGAAAAAACCATGTGCCGAAAAACCTTCCAACAATGGACATGAAAATCGAGGCGACATAAAAAACAAGGAAGAAATGCAACACATTTCTTGAGGGAAAAAAAAATGCAGCGGCGTTGGCCCCCCTCAAACCCCCCTACGCGCCCAACACAACATAGAATAAACTATATCTAATCGTGAAAAGAATATAACACATACCCAGCATTCTCTTGCTTCTTGTTTTATTTGAATATAGGGGGTTATGGGCTTACATAGCCAATAATCCAGGGAAGCAATGCCCATGGATCCCCTACACCAAGAGAACTTTGCAGTGTTCACAAATTTTGCTAATGAATCTACAACATTATTCAAAGTGTCCACCTTCATCATAAACACTTTCTTTTCTTCAAGCATGTCTCTCACAAAGTGATATTGAATATCAATATGCTTTTTCTTTGAATGATAAGTCAGGTTCTTCTCTAAAAACATTGCACTCTGACTGTCACAATATATCCTTACAACTTGTTTTACCAACCCAATACCTTAACACAATATTTTTAACCATACTTCATCCTTAATTTCATGAGTAGCTGTCATGTATTCAGTTTTTGTCGTTGAAAGTGCCACTACAACCTATCTTTTTCTCATCAAACTAATTGCTCATCCAAATAGGTTAAATACATACCCGCTTGTAGATCTCCTATGATCCATATCTCTATCCCATTCTACATCCACAAACACATGTGTTTTCAACACTTTGTCAAATCCTTGTATTCCTTGGTAGCACAATCCATAGCTAACAGTGCCATGCAAAAACCTGAAAACCTTTTTTACTGTTGTCCAATGCTCCTTCCCTGATTTTGACATATACCTACTCCAAACTCCCACTGCATGTGCAATGTTCGGTCTAGTACAAACCATTGCATACATCAAACTTCCAACTACAATCTCATATGGAACACGAGACATATCCTCCTCCTCTTCCTATATCTTGGGACACTAATCCGCAACTAACTTTACATCAACAGGAATAGCGACCTTGATCAATTTACATTCTTGCCTATTAAACCTTTGCAATATTGTATTGACACATTTTCTTTTATTTAACTATATTTCCCCTTTTCCTGATCTCTTTTAATTTCCATTCCCAAAAAGAAATTTGAAGCATCAATATCCTTCATGTCAAATTTAGAGGACAACTGAGTTTTCACATTCTGGATAATCTCCTTGTTGTTTCGTATTAGCAACATGTCATCCACATATAAGACCAAATAAATCAAATGATCACCAATTAATTTAAAATACACATAGTGATCCTCTTTACTTCTTGTGAAGACAAGTCCTAGCACATAAATATCAATTTTTTGATACCAGATACTTGGTTATTGTTTTAAACCATACAGGGACTTCTTCAGCTTGCATGCCAACTCCTTATTTCCCTTCACAACAAAGCATTATGACTTATTTATATAGATTTCTTCTTCTAGATCCCCATGTAGGAATGTTGTCTTCACATCCATCTGTTCTACTTCAAAATCTAATGCAATAGTCACAGATAATAGAAATCGTATAGAAGCTAACTTGGAAACATGAGAAAAAATCTTACCAAAATCAATTCCCTCGACCTGGGAATAACCCTTTTCTACTAATCAATCTTTATATTTCTCCACTTTTCCTTCTACATTCAGCTTCTTTTTAAATACCCATTTTCTACCAATGGGATTTCTTAGAGTCAGAAATTAAACTAGATCCCAAGCCTCATTCTTGTCCAAGGTTTCTATTTCTTCATCCATGGCCTTTTTCCAAAGCTTTCCATCCTCTGAATCCACTTCCTCCCTGACAGTTCTAGGATCATCATTGATAATATAATAAAAAAAAATTGAATGGAAATCAGATGGAGTATACATTTCCAGTAGCATTTTTTCTCGAACCGGTTTTCACAATAGTGAAGTATAAGAATCTTCTTCTTCTTATTCTTGTTCTTCTGTAGAGTTTGATTCATCATCCTTTAAATCAAACTCTATTTTCTCTAGTTCTCCCTTACTTGGTAGGACTTCTTGTTTAACAACATCATTCATTTCTCTAAATACCATATCTCAGTTATACACAACCTTCTTAGTTTATGGGTTCCAAATATTATAACCTTTGATACCATTTTATAACAAATAAAGATACACTTTCCAGTCTTCTTGTCTAGCTTACTCTTGTTTTCCTTTGGAAAATGATCATAGGCCTCATAGCCAAATACCTTGAGATGTGTAAGAGAAGGTTTCTACTATTCCATACCTCTTGTGGAGTCTTGTCATCCAAAGTTGATGAGGGCGATATGTTGACCAAGTAACATGCATTGCCCACTGCCTCTACCCAGAATTCTTTCCCTAACCCAAAACCACTAAGGATGCACCTTGATTTTTCCATCAACGTCATGTTCATCCTTTATTAAACTCCATTCTTCGGTGGTGTATATGGAATATTCTTCTGCCTTGACCTACTTCACTTCTTACAGAATTCTTCAAATTCATTCCCGTGGAACTCTCCGCTATTATCTATCTTCAACACCTTAATTATTTTTTCTGTTTGATTCTCAATAAGAGCCTTGAACTTTTTAAACATGTGAAAGACTTCATATCTCTTCCTGAGGAAATATATCCAATTATTCCTCGAGAAGTCATCTATAAATGAGACATAGTACACATATTTTTCCAATGATGGAACTGACACATTTCCAAACACATAATTGTGAACTAGTTGTAAAATTTCTTCTACCCTCATTGCACCAACGGGGAATCTTACCTGATTCATCTTCCCATATACAAAATTTTCATAGAAATCAAAATATAGAGAGAAGTTAGACATACCTTCAAACATATCTTTACCATGTAGTAGTCCAACACCCTTCTCTATGATATGCCCTGGTCTTTGATGCTAGAGAATAACCTTTTCTCGAGAGATTGTAGGAGTTATTTCTTCTTCAACTCCAATATCAGGAACAATGAAACTATTACACCCATCACTAATAGTTCTTCCTCGCAGCTTATACATAGTTCCAAACCGAACTCCCTTCAGCAACACCATTTCTCCTCAAAGCATCCTGCAAACTTCCTTTTCAAATATTATTTTTACCCTTGCATCGTCCATTTTTCTTACATAAATTGAATTTTTGGTCAAACCTGGGATGTGTAGAACTCCATGTATTGTTTTACTCCTTCCATATATGAGCCACATCTTGAATTTTTCCCGTCATATGATTTTGGTTGTCGAGTCATCACCTAGGAAAACATTACCTCCATCATACCTTTTATATTCATAGAACCACTCCCTGTGGGGAGTCATATGAAAGGATGCACCTGAGACAACCAAAAATTGCCCATGATCTGTGTAAATCACTCCCTGTGGGGAGTCACATGAAATGATGCGCATGAGTCCTCTATTACATGTAGGACCTTCTCCTCAACTTATTGATCCAACATTGAAGGCTCATATAGTTTCACATTCTCCACATTGACTACTTAGTAAATGCACATATATGGGGGATAAAATAAGTTCGTAGGAATTAACACGTAGCTTCCCCAATACCTCAAAAGGATCATAACACAAATCCTTGATATTCTTAATATGAGCATGTATCATTTTTCTATTAAACTACAACCATAATTTGTTTCCCACCTTGAATGATTTTTTAGTTTTGTGTTGATCATGTTTGGCCTTGTACCGTTCTTGTGACTTCTTTGGCATCTCCTATACTTACAATTAGATCTACCTAATTGTAACATTCATTTCTACTGAAAACATTTTATATTGACTTAATCTTTGAGGACACCTGCGAGCAATTGATTCGGTTATGATACATTATGACTATGCTTTGTTTATGGGTTATGTTATGATGCATTTATCATTATATGTTAATTTATGGATGCATATATGTATCGACAAACATTATTGATGATTTTCCCTGAGTGTGGAGGATACATGACAAATTGATGATGATGATGATGGCATCAAACAACTTCCTTGAACTCAATATTTAGTCATCGAGTGGATTTGTAATTTGTTTGAGCATTTGATTTACACGCATGATATTTGTATGATGATGTCATTGTGGATGTAATGTATATGGGTTATCGACAATGTTATTGTCATTGGATGGAGGCTTGGTGACACTTTCTAATATGAATCACATAAGGAGTAAAGGGGTCATGTACAAAAACCATACATTTGAGGGAGAGGTGTGGCAGCGTCCATGTCATAGCCTACTAGCACTTCTGCCATGAAATGAACTATAGGTTAATGATTATCTAGTTTGATAAGTCCATGATGTTGTGAGCACTGACTGAGACAGTCACTCACGAGGAATTCTAAGGGGCGCGCAATAAAGAATAATCCTTATTCCTTAGAATCCCTTAGTCTCTCACAAGTTCGATCGAGTGGAGTGTTGACTCCAATTGTCAGAATGACTTCCAAAACTAGTCAAAGGTGAGTGGAACCCTTGGAGGACGAAGGTGTGTCTTCAAAGGAATATCGCATAATTAAATTGCGAGTCAATAAAATTTAGATGGCCTAGAAAATATAATAAAATGTTAAGACCTTGTTAGAGAATATTATTTAATTAATTATTAGATTACAAACTAAGAAACCTAACAGGAGTCTAATCCTAATTATAAGCCTTAATCTAAGGCTAAGTCTAAATAAGGGACTAAATGAACTATTAAACAAGTTAAGGGATTGGAGATATAATCAAACTCTAAGAAAAGAGGAAATGAGAATCAAAAGTTAGATAGATTCACATGTGTGCATGAAAATGGATTTTTAAATAAAAATAAAATAAAACGAGAGAGAATAGGTTGTCCACATAGAAGACCATCCGAGTCAATCTACCACTAATCATAATTAAAAGAAGACTCATAATCAAACTCAAAATAAGATCTAGTTAGGGAACACAAATTAAATGAGGGATTGGAGAACTAAGGGACAACTAAGAGCAAAAATAGGAACACATTGGGGAATGAAAGATCTAATTTTAATGGAAGATATTTTGATTGATGGACAAACAATACCGTGACAAGATTTTGCAAAATCCGTAAAACTCTTCAGCAAAATCTTGTCACGGTATTGTTTTTTTTTATTCCATTGTATATTGAATGTTTAAATTGTACACTAAATATTCTATGGAAGAAATCTTCAATTTATATAATACAATATTCTGCATTGGAACTACCATTCAAATTATACGAAACCATTGGAATTACAATTCGATTTATAGGATACAGTACTCTGCATTGGAACTACATTTCATATTGCTAGTAACGGAAGGGAATATAACTTGTACGATGCTTTAGACTGATTGTTTCCTATATAAAGGAATGAATAAATCAGTTCAGTTTAGTTAATTTCGTTCAAAAAAATAAATCATGGATTAGATATAATGGAGTTCTCACATATGGTTGTCACCAATATTTTATTTTTTCTATATACATATAATCGTAATCGTAATGACTCGCAGTATTAGGACCAAAATCATTGCAATTCTACTTTTCTTTGCATTAAAAATAAATCAGTGTTTAAGTTCGATTTATCTCATTGGGATTTTAGTTGAATTAAATATGGGTTCATTATTGATTTTTCATTAGTAATTGACAAAG
>ML778427.1:16225-35209 GCA_009831015.1 Picea engelmannii
AAAAAAAAACGCAAATTAATATGCGTCCATTAATTCACTACGTGATTTGTTTTCTCAATCCTTATGTCTGAAATATGGAACATGGCTTCTATTGTTTTTTTTAATAAACTCGTATTCGTGTTGCTGCGACCAAACCTTTTCGAAGCTATTGAATCCAAACGGTGCGCTTGGGAAAAACATTAGAAGGGTTTACGTAATAACTATTTCTTAGAGGAGGATAGAGTTCACTCCTATTTAGTTTCTAACCAAATATCTAGTAAACTTTTCCAATTTATCTCCTTACTTTTATTTTAAACTTGATTTTATAATTTTAACATTAAATGATAAGTGTCCTTATTTTGTTTTTATCAAAACAATGTACTCTTAATTTTAAAAAGTAATAAGTGATTTAAATTGACAATATTTTAAAATTTACATGATAAGAATGTGTAATATATTTTGTAACTTTAGTATTGAAATATTAAGTATAAAATAAAAAAAAAATATTAAAAATAAAAATTTAGTTTCCAAAATTTTGTTTTAGTTGACTAATAAATCCATCATGCCTTTTTATTTCCAGTTTCGTTTCAAGGACACATAAATCCTTTCATGACCTTGGTAAAGGTTTTGTATCCTTATGGTTTTTTAATCAGTTTTGTCAATATCAAACTTGTTGAGGAGCGCTTAATAAAATATAATCGAAGTATGAACGATGATAATTTAGTTGATATAAAATTTGAAACATGGCCAAAAGACCTACCACGCTACCATGGATACACACAAAATATTACTGAATATTTCATATCAGTGGAATATTCTACATATATTGTTTGCAATATATGTAGAATATTACAAACAATTATGATGTTATTAGCCTAACATTCTGGACAAATAGTACCTAAGGGTTCATTCTTTATGTCTTCATGCCTTTACTTAGGGAAGGCTTTATTCCTCTCAACTACAAGTTTATTTTGGCTAGAATACTGGACAATACATTAGTTGTATTCCAAATGTTTAATAAATCATATGATTACAAAGTGTTTGATGAAATCCTTATCTTTCAAGAGATTGCATGGTAATGTATGATAAAATGATTTCATGCCACGTGTTTAAGAAAAGCTTTGTAAAAAAAATTGTGGTGCAGCTCTTGATACAATGGTCAAAATACAAATTATGGTCACTGGTCAAAATACAAATTATGGTCAAGAAAATCTTTGGAAAGACCTTATTAATGTGGGTGAATTATCCCATATATGTCAGAATATATTAGAACATTGATAGTGGGTTCTCACTGCCCAATAGTGTCTCTTTTATGTGGGTAAACAAATGTATTATCTCTTGAAACTATTTTATTATAATATTAGCAAAGTTGTAGCCCTTGTCATTACAGGAGTGTTTGGAAAATGTGTTCCATCATACTCAGAGCCTCTTTGTTACGTGCTTTGGAATAAATCACCGAGTTTGGTTTCATGATTGTACAGTGATGATTTGGCCACGTGGAAAAATTAGAAGTCTCAATGTTAAAGGTACATGTTTTCTTACTTTTTAAGCAATTTTTAATAACAATTTGTAGATTAGATGGTTTATGGTATTCTACTTCATATTTATACTATTGATCGATGAATGAGGACATAAAAGACAAGGCCAGTCCCTTTTACATAGTAATTACAAATGAATTTCCATAAGAGGATATAAAGAGAATATATTAATATGAAAATTCAAATTTAAGTAAAACTTTGGCACAACAGAGTCTTGATTTCTCCTTCAAATATTAGGCATTTGATTTTTCCTTTGAATACAAAGCTTTCTATTTATAATATACCTTTATCCAGTATTAAACCTTCTTAAGGATGTGGCAAGAGGTCAAAAAAAAAGTAAAGGAAAGAAAGATAAGATTTGAACACTATTTTTTTATTATTAAGCACTATTTTTCATTAAGATAATAATGAAAAGTAAAGTTCATTAACTTGTAATATCATCACATTTAGATTTGAATTAAAAAGGATGCGGCAAGAAGTCAAAAGAACTAAAGAAAAGAAAGACAGGATTCAAACAATATTTTTCATTAAGATAGTAGTGAAAAATAAGGTTCATTAATTTGTAATATCATCACATATATATTTGAATTAAGGAGAGCATCTTCCAAATTGGTATAAAAATTATTATGAAATTCTCTTGTAATATTTGGAGAATGAAACCTCTTTTTCTTCTTTATTAATAAAGAAAATATGATTTTTTAATATAGAAAAAAAATCATAAAATATAAATTATCAGTTTTTAAATTGACATCAATAATTATCTTCTATAAAATAAAACTAAAAGAATAATCAAATCAAACATACTGTCCATATAAATAGAAAAATAAATTTATAAAGTATAAAATTTTTAAGGTCATAAAAATTTGAAAATCCTCAAATTTTTAAATAAAAAAGTAAGTGTTTTATAAGGATTAAAGTAATAAAATTGAATAATAATAAATATTCAAAATATAAATACAATACAAAATAATATATGATGATTTCATTTATAAAATTATAAATAAAAAAGTAAGTGTTTTATAAGGATTAAAGTAATAAAATTGAATAATAAAAAAAATCCAAAATATAAATACAATACAAAATAATATATGATGATTTCATTTATAAAATTATAACTAAGGTTAAACATTTCAATATAATTTTATTAATGCATATATCTTAGTAAAATATAGACAAATAAATTTGCATAAAATAAAAATATATTAATTAAATTTATAATCTAAATTAAAATTAAAAAAAATATATTGAACTCATTTGTCAATAAGTTTACAATATATTAATTAAATTTATAATTCAAATTAAAGTTAAAGAAAATATATTAAATTAATTTGTGAATAAATTTACAATATATAGAAAATAAATATCTAAATTATAATATTTTAAAAAATAATATAATGTATAATAAAATTTGACAAATATAAATAATAATATTATAATGAAAATCAATAATCATAAACAGTGTTTTAAAATTGATTAATTTTTTATTTACCAGTATTATAATACGAAATAGAACAAGCTTGACATATAAACTTTGAATGTGTTTTTAAAATATTTATTAAAAGTTTGAGATGGATCATGTGTTTTTAAAATGTTCATATTAAAAAATTAGTTGAGATGAATCTTATAAATAATTCTTGATAATTATAAACACAGTTTTAAATAGTAATAAAATATTCATTAAAAGTTTGAAATGGATCATGTGTTTTTAAAATGTTTATATTAAAAAATTGAAATGAATCTTATAAATAAATCTTGATAACATAGTTTTAAAATTGAATAATTTTTTATTTACCAGTATTATAATATGAAAAAAAACAAGCTTGACATATAAATTTTGAATGTCTTTTTAAAATATTCATTAAAAAATTGAGATAGATCATGTGTTTTAGAATGTTCATTAAAAAATTGAGATGGATCTTATAAATAAATCTTATGTATCATATGAACAATATATTAAAATTATAATTTATGGAGTTTTTAAAATGTTATTTTTAGATTATTTTGTTACAATATTTTTATTTATGGAAATTTTATTCCATATTTTTTATAAAATATTATTTATAAAATATTATATGAGATAATAAATAAGGAAAAATGGCCACTCCTCTTGCCACTTCTAGCTAGTTTAGGGTGCACTCACCTTTGCCATTAATTTATGATGGTGCTTTAGTTTATGGGAGCGATAATGGCAATGGGTTGGACGCAGGCCTAATCCCATCACCTTGTCTGGTTCAATTGTTTTAGGCTAGCATTTTGGGAAACCATGGCTTATTTGTGCTCTTGGCTTCCTCTTGTAGATTGTCTAGTTTTCTGCCTCTGGCTTGAGTTTCCTTGGTGGTCTCATCCCTCTGCGCCTAGCACGCAGCCTCCGGTATTCTATTGCTTTTGGTTCTGGCTCGATTTCTATCTTTCGAACAACAGTTACCACATTTTCCATCTCTGGTTTCCAGTTTTCTTCCTGATGCCTTGAATTCGAGGGAAATCAAAACGGAGAGTGACCTCGTATGCTGCAATAGGAAGAGGCTCGAGAGGATGAGGAAAGCATACTTCTCCAAGTTTGTCTCAAGACCACGTGCGTTCTTCCACCCCAAAGCCTCCCCCTGCTTCTTCTCATGCCACCTCACAGGACCACCCTCCTGAACGAGCCACTACTCCAAAATTGCCTTCGTTATCTTCTCCTTACGCCTGTCGAGTGGAATGGTTTGACAACCAGGGAAAATCCTTGGGCTTTGCGACAAGGCTCAACCCGTCGCCTCCCCTCCAACCTCCACCCCCCCCTCCTCCACCTTCTTCTCCCCCCGTTCCGTTGGTCCCTTTCTCTTCTTCATCCTCCCCCCTCCCCTCTTCCAACTCCCCCACCTCTTCCTCTGATTTACCTCCACCCCCTCTGCCCTCTCCTGTTTGCACCCATTGTGTTGGGAAGGAAGCTCTCATGGACTCCGTGGCTGCCATTAAGTGAGAAATTAAAGATGTCAATGGCGCCATCAAAGAGATGCAACACTGAGAAGAAGAATGGACTCGTCATGAGGAACTCCTTATGACTCTTCTACAGGATCCCAGGCAAGCTATTTCGGACACAAGAGTGCTAAGCAGGGACACCACGTAAGACCGAAGGCACGAGAAGAGGCTCGACCCCACCTCAGGATAACTTCTTCTTGCTCATGTTTCCCTTGTTTTTATGCTTCGAGATAATATATCTCACAATTTCTCTTCCCTATGCGGCTTCTGAGATCTAAGAATTTATAGTTTTAGCTCTTTCCAGTTTTGTGTTTTAGGCAACTAAAATGATTTTTTTCCTGTGTGGCATTCTAGATCTAGTCTTTTACATTTCCAGTTTCTTACATTTTTTCAAGTTTTGCATGGTTACTGTGAACTTTAATGACATTGGTTTCCCACCAAGGCAATGCTACCACAACCTATTAAGATAGCATGAAAACCATAACTTTAATATAAATTCTAACTTAAAAAAAAGGAAAAATATTTCAACACAATAATATATCATATTTTTTTCAATAAAATAAAATGAAATAAAAGAAAAAATTTACATATATAACTTAAAAAATAACATTTAAAATTTAAAAATATATCTAAACTCAAAATATATTATTATTTTAAAGTAATCTAAAATAAATCTAATACAAATTTACTATTATTTAATTTACTAAAATTAATATGTAAAAAACATCTTAATTTTTTTCCATTTCTTAAAACATACACTTACTTGAAAAGAAAATAATTTTACGAAAAATACTGAAATATATTTTCCTCACGTATAAATATCTTTGTTACTATTATTTAATTTACTAAAATTAATATGTAAAAAACAACTTAATTTTTTTCCATTTCTTAAAACATACACTTGAAAAGAAAATAATTTTACGAAAAATACTGAGATATATTTTCCTCACGTATAAATATCTTTGTTAAAGCATTCCACTCATAGATTTTATTCACTTTGTTTTTAATTCTTTTTAAATAAGAAATCAATCAAAATCTTAGTGTTGAATTAATATATTTTTTATTTAAAATATTTAATTTATGAAAATTATATATATATATATATAATATTATTTTTGTTATTTTAAGGGTATGATGACGATTAACTTCTATGATTTATTTTTTATAATTTTATTTATGTGTTAGAAAAACTATTCAAAGAAATTTGTTAAGATCGTCATAACTTTTTTTTTTTAAGATCATCATAAAAAAATTTAAAAAACAAAGATAAAAATACAAAAATTATATAAATAATCTATTTTTATTTCAACTATGGAGAAAAAAATTCCACTTTCCTGTAATTTTTAAAATTCCTTAATAAAACGTTAAGAATTAAGCTGAAAGGCATACACTTATTGATAATGGGCACATTTAATAGGGTATTAGTTTTTAATAGGTTTTCTATGGACTAGATTAAATATGCTTAGAATATTCTTAGTCGTCACAATAAATGAATGGTTCTGATTTCATCCATTAACTTCCGAGTTGTTATAAAGACATCCGTTTATATGTTTACTTTTTTACATTCACCTAATTATATTTATAAATTACTGTGTTCACCAACTTATTGCCACATGTAACTGATTAAAAAATATTAAAATGACCGCATTTCTGTGCTGACATCACCAACCATCACTCAGAAATTTAACAGCCAACCGCCTTTCGACTTTCACCAGCCGCGAGTTAGCGGCTGTGCTAGTTTTAGTACAGCGAAACATGTGGCAGACAATTCAACTATTCTCTAATGAACTTGATAACGTTTATTTTCTGATGATACATTGAGAGACGTGAAAGCGCACAGCCTGGAACATCTACATAATAAATGTGTATACCAGCTCAAGAAATGCGAGTATTTGAAAGCTGGTATTGATTCAAAATATATAACGAATAGTTTTCAGTCACAAAATAACTGAACCTTTTTCATTCTTCTTTCTCTATATTTATATTTCATGGCCAGAACGAAAAATCCTCTTCCTCCTACTCTTCTTCTGACTCATCTTCTTCCTTCACCTCGTCTGACTTATCTGGTACAATCGCTTCTTCCATCACCTCATCTGACTCATCTGGTACATTCAGATGCATATAGAAAAAAGCCTCGACTGGCACATTCTCATCGGGAGGATTTATCTTTTGCTTCTTTCCCGGAGGTTCACTATCAATATTTTCATCCACTGTATTATTGTCTGGGATATCATTATCCTGGAAATTCGTAATGCATGTGCCGGATAAAGACGGTGATGCTGCTTCGGGTGGAAGAAAAGCATTCGGGCAGCTATGGCTTGACCCGACATTAGCCTCACTTTCAACTGATCTGTCTGGCTCATTATCATCTGAATTTGTGGCATTAGAAGTAGTGACAACAACAGCCTCGTCAGATCTCTTCTTATTTTCCTCTAACGCCCTTTGAAGAAACTGCATAACAGGGTCATATTCAATGCTTTATTGTGTCAACAGACAGATATCCTTCAGGGTAACAGTGCTACTTTCACCTTCAGATGGACCGATTATCCAGACAACCTCGAACGTACATGAACAAGCACGACCTTCTTTCTTCTCGTGCGGAGACCGGTGAACCTGCAATTAGATCATATGCCCTGTTACCAGTGGATTGCCAACTATCTTTCAAAAATGCTCAGGCACACTGGAGATTAGAGAATTTTAGATCTAAATAATAAAATATACAAAGCTATCGCAAAGCCAAACATAATCTAAGATCTCCAGCATTTAACATTGGATGTAACTGTATAACTCCAATAACCTAAAAATATCCATCAACCTAAAAAAGTCATCCCATTAACGACATGAAATCTAGGGTTTTAGTTTCAGATGCTGCTGAAAGATTTGGTCTATGGATAGAGCCTGGCATAGAACAAAGAATAAAACGAAAATAAACAAGTAAGAAATTAAAGGACCTTTATCACAACTGCATCGAAATAAAAATATGCAGGTTCCTCGCTTTCGTTTGAGCGCTGAGCAGCACATACGATCATCCCCTCTTTCACATCGCGGCACTCCTCATCTTTTAGTTGCCTGGACAAGAGTCGCAATCTTCTTATTGTCGTCTCTACTTCATTACTATCTTTCAAATCGATAATATTAACCAGCGGTATTGGTAATACATGTTTGTAATGTATATCAAAGTATGAATCTCCGTCACGTTTTCCATACCTAATGGTTACTGCATACCATGCATAGTCATCTGCGACAGATTGAAACTCCAGCAAATCACAAATGTTTTGTTCAGCATCTGCCATTACTGGACTCTGGAAACTTTGATCAGCCCCATCTTCTTAAAATGAAATGTGGATGTGGATGCGCAGCAAGAACAGTTTAACCATAAAACTTCTATCACCGGGTAACCAAGAAACTCAAACGGCGTGGAGATTATAAATAATTACAGAGGTGTAAAAAATAATGTATTACTATTTAGACACATTCAAATTGATTATTATAACCTAATATTAATTATAACTGCTACATGTTAGTTATTGGAAAAGATGTGGATATGATTAAATTGAATAAGGATTTTGATAGCCAATTTTCCATCAAAGATTAGGGTCTAGCACAACAAATACTAGGCATGAATATCATAAGTGATAGAAAAGAGAAATGTTTTTGGCTTTCATAGGAAAAATAAATTGACAAATAAATTGAGAAAGTGTTTTAGTTTTAAAATGAAGGATGCCAAGCTATTTGGTACATCTCTTGTATTTCACTTCAAAGTGAGTGTTGATTTGTTCACTTGTGATGATAAGGAGAAGGAATAAATGAGTAAAATTCATTATTTTTCAGTGTTTGGAAGCTTGATGTATGTCATGGTATGTACTCAGTTATACACTCCACATTTAATGAGAGTACTTAGCATATTTTTAGCAAATTTGGGTAAACAACACTCACAAATCGTAAATAAGATTTAGTGGTATTTCAAGGGTGTTAGTCATTATTGTTTATGTTTTGGTAATAAGGATATTTTTATTAAAGCTTATGCAAATATTGATCCAGGTGGAGATCAGTGGTTGTCCACCTATTCCACTGGATTAACATACAATTTCCATTTTGGTATTTTTTCTATAGTTTTTTGGGTCCCAAACTTATGAGGCCATTTTGAGGCCTTAAACGACGGTTTTTTTACTCAACAATGCCCAATAAAGGCTCAAGGGTTGTATTGGGCCATTTGGAATGTGTACTCCTTGACTAAACCTAAGCACCCCAAACTAAGATTGTATGCAAAAGTGATTCCCTAAGGAAGTTGACGTATCAACTACACCCATCGGGGCCATGATCCATATCGATGGCCACCCACCTTTTCCAACTAGCTCAAAACAATTTTGCAATTTTGGTAATTTACTATTTTTACAAGTTTTTAAATGCCACGGCCATTTTGAGGGCCTAAATGAAGATTTCTCGAGATCTAGGTTCTCAATAATAGTCGAAGGCTTTGATTGATCCCCCTAAATGAATCTCCTCAATGATACCTTTCCAACGAGCTATCGTGCGCCTAAAACAAAGATCGTATGCAAAAGTTATGACCCCAAAAAATTGATTTATTAACTTGAGTTTTGTCGCTTCATCTCCTAGGGTTAGGTTTTTGGATGTCTAGGGTTTTTGACATTCATTCTTAATGTAAAGAGGCCTTCAGAGCCTCATTGTAACCATCTTCTTGTGAATGCAAGGAGCTGTCACATCTCTTCTTAGAGATAAGCTGCCACCATTCTAGCGAGTCTTTCACTATGTATTTTTACAGTCTCTATACATTTCTTTCATTAGTAGAAATCATCGATTAGTGTATCTCTGTGTTTATGGTTGCATCTCTTATACATTTCTGTTATATTTGTATATATTTTTGATATCTCTATGAATTTCTTTATTATATCTTCACTCTCATTTCGTGTCGAAAATACTCTGGATTAGTGGTATCAGAGCAGGTTGCGCTTGATTGTTTTTTCAGTGCATGTCCTCGATGAGGTCCGAGTATAGAAATTTGGGTCTCGAGCTTGTCTCTCTTGAATACAATCTCTATTGCATGCCCAAGAAAACCTCCATGGTGGAAGAAAATAAAAATGACGGAGTAGATGATCCTATCAATCTGTTGCTTGAGCAAGCTCTCATGCAACAGAGGGACGAAATGATGGAGACTTTTTCCCACATCCTTCATGCATGTCGATAACAATAGGCACAACTTCATCAAACAACCACTTCGGAAGGACCTCTCCTTTCAAGGTACAGGTTAATTTTGATATTCCCATATTTGAAGGTGAGATAGATGTAGATGCCCTAGACAAATGGTTAAATCTGTTAGAAGGTTATTTCTCTGTTCATAATTTTTTCGACATGGAAAATATCAACTTCTTACTCCTTAAAGCTTTGCCCCATGTCAAACAATGGTGGGAAACTTACTAGGAGCAAAGTTCCATAGAGGAGTCTGGAATATATGGGGTTGAGCCCACTTGAGATTTTTTTTTGGATGTGGTAAAGGAAAAATATTACCCTGTTGGAAACTATGAGGACCAGTACATGAGATGGAACACACTGTGGAAAGAGAGGGGCCACGAAGTTTTGGAGTTCACCAATACCTTCCATACCTTGTGCACCAAGATGGGTATCAAAGACTTCGAATGACATTTGGTTTTGAAATACCGTGGGGCTCTACATAGATACATCCAAACTGAAATGAATTTTCTGGATGTCTCATCACTCGGTGCTGCTTATCGATATGTTGTTAAAATCGAGTAGAAATTTAATTCCCAGAACAAATGGGAGTTTAGGTCTACAAATACACAACAAACAAAGTATGACAAAGATGACCCTAACAAACAGTCTCTCGAAAACCATTCCAAGCAACAGGAAAAAAAGGGTCATGGGAAGACAAAGAAGGACACCCGAAAATGGTGTTATTTCCACAAAATCCCCTGGCACAACACCGATGAATGTCGCTCAAAACAATCATTGGTGGTTGAGATCAAAGACAAGGAGCTGGACCCTCATTTAAAATATGATTATGAAAATACTGGTAAAATACAGATCATCGACGCAGACCCCACTACTATTGTCACGACCACAACAATTCAACAAGAAGAACCAATAGATACTGAAGATGGGGAGCACATTTTTCCATTCATAGATATGGGTGAAGGGGACCCCACTGCATTTTATTGTTGATAGTGTAAGCCACAAGAACCTCATCTCATCAAAGTTCGTCAAATAGTTGGGATTGTCGACAACACCACACCCACAGCCCTACAACATCGGGTGGCTTCACCAAGGATGAGATCTTCATGTAATCCAATAATGTTGATTGTCGTACAACATCCAACCCTTCAAGGATGAGGTATTATGTGATGTTTCCCCACTGGATGTCTTTGATGTTCTCTTGGGCCAGCCATATATGTGGAGATGCCATGTTATTTATGAGTCCCAACCCCACAGTGTCATTGCTTCTCTGGGGGGTCATCTCTACATAATACTAGAGGTAGTTCTGACTATTGCTCCACCTAAATAGTTCCCCAAGGTAGTATCTCATACTGCAAAATTTATCTTCTTCACAATCTGTTCAAAAGGGGAACATAAGGACACTGTAACCACTACAACCTCACCCCAAGCACCTTCTATCCAATAGAAGAAGGTCGACAAGGTTGTAGAAAAACACAAATATTACTTTTGCGGACAATCCTCTCTTACAACTCGAAATGTTGAACAAGCTCACCCTTAACAGGTTTGTGATAGCCTTCCATAAACCGAACAACGTGACTTCTCCAACAAGGCAAGAAGCTCATCAAGATGCAGATTCATCAAACAATTTTTCTTCTCCCCCGAGCACTGAACGCAATGGATACCATTTCTTCCTAAGGAGGGAGGATTGATCCAGGTGGATATCGGTGGCCACCCACCTTTTCCAACTAGCTCAAAACACTTTTCTGGCAATTTTGGTAATTTACTCTTTTTTTGTAATTTTTAACTTTTGGGACCATTTTGAGGGCCTAAATGAAGGTTTTTTGGGATATAGGTTCTCAATTAGCTAAAGGTTCTAATTTAGCCCCCTAAATGAATAACCTTGACGATATCTTTCCAACGAGCTATTGTGTGCCTAAAAAAAAGATCGTATGCAAAAGTTACGACCCCCAAGAAGTTGATGTAGTAACTTACCCAAATAGGGCCCACATGACTTTTGGTGCTTCATCTCCTAGGGTTAGGTTTTTGGATGTATAGGATTTTTTAAATTCTTTCTTATTGTAAAAATTCCTTCAGAGCCTCATTATAAGAATGTTCTTGAGAATGCGAGTAGCCGTCACATCTCTTCTCAGAGATAAGTTGTCACCATTCTAGCGAGTCTTTCACTCTGTATTTTTACAGTCTCTCTACATTTCTTTCATTAATAGAAATTGTGCATTAGTGTATCTCTATGTTTATGGTTACATATTTGATACATTTCTTTTATATTATTGGATATCTTTTATATCTCTATGCATTTATTTATTATATCTCCGCTCTCATTTCGTGTGGAAAACAATCCAAATCAGGCCAACAAACCTTTTAGTGTTTTATATTCCTGGATTAGGGTTTTGGATGTTTAGAGTTTTCTCATTTATGATTTATGTTAAAAGGCATTTGGAGCCTTATTGTAATTATCATGTTGTGAATGTGTGTTACACATCAAAATGTCACATTTGTGTTTCACATCCTAAGTGTCACAAGTGTTGCAAAGTGATGTATGCACCTCAGTAAGTGTTGCATGCACTGCCACAAGTGTTGTATGTACCTTCCCAAGTGTTTCATTCACTTTTTGAGGTTTCTCTGCCCTTGAAACCATTAAAAGAGTTGTTCATGACCCCTAAGTCATATTGAAGGAGGAAACCCATCATTTCTAGGTCAAAACACATATTTTCCTTGAAAAAATCGACCTAATTTTGAGCATTTATGAAGGGTGGCACCCCCCTCTCCATGTTAGGGGAGTGCGATGGTGCCCCCTATACCATATTAGGGGAGAACCACTACTAGGGTGGAGCCCTATCTCTAACTAGGGGGAGTGCCATTCTTGTTTATGGAAAATGGGGGATCTCCTCCACCTTATTTTATGGGCCAACTCTTTCAGATTCGGTTGGTATTGTTCCACCCCTATGCCTTGGATTCACTTTACACTTTGATCCATACCTCAAGGAGCCATATCCTCAACCATATCCCTCATTTTATCATGGTGGTTCTGCTTCTCAAGCCTATATATTGAGGGATTTCCAAGGTTAAGTGAGGAGGTAATGAGTGAGAGTATCATCATTTTGATCTTGGTAGATTCATGCAAGGGATGAACGAGGATAGCTTCGAGAGATTGTTGATGAATTAATCGTGGTCTATAGATATTCTCTTTGGGTCCTCATTTGAATATACTTGGCCTATTTCCTTCAAGCTTGTGTATTCTTGCATGTGCTTGTCTATTATTGCTTCATTCCTTTTAGATGAAATTATTTTAACTAATCAACTATAGTAGGAGATAACCATTTCTCTTTTCTTTCTATTGTAGGTATCAAGTTGTACTAGGGATTTTGAAGATCAATCTCACGGAATGGAAGGAATGAGGACAAACTTAGAAATAAGGTACATCATTCAATTTATCCCTCTTTCTTCTTGATAGGTTAAAACAAGTTTAAAAGGATATTAGTGTCCATTTAAAGTGTTTATGTCTTTGTATAGGGGTTTTTAATCCAAGGGAGGTTTCATCCATTCACAAAAAAACATTATGCAATAGAAATTGGTGACTCTACTCCTGATGGACTTTGACTAGTCTTTGCTTGGAGCATCTAACTCATTTTCCTATCATTAGATCTTGTTTGTTGCTTCATTATGATCTAATTCCCTTCCCCTCTTCTTCAATGGAGATATCAAAGAGTCATTGATTATATTTTCTAAGTTTTATCCTTTTTGAGCAATTTTACGAACTTTTCAGAAGAGTGGAACTCCCCTACAATTCATACCAGGGTGCCACTTAACTCACCAACACTCCCCAGAGGCCTGCTAAAGGGCGCCATTATCTAACTAGAGCCCTCCAAATCCTGCTATAGGGAGCCATTCCTCTAAATGACACTTTGTCTCCTTGAGAACAAGGTAGCCAATCCCCTTGTTTTGGCTTTTTTGCCCCTTTCTGCTTTCTCTTTCTCAGTCTGATATGGAGGGGATTTTTCGCAAAGAATCCTGACTGTATTTGACTTTGTTTGGCTTGAGAATTTGACATTTATCAGTCATTTATGTTTCTCCCTTGAGTTTGCAAACTTTATTGTAGTTGTGGTCCCCTTAGGTTAACATAATCCCTTGGTTCTTTCCGCCTTTGATTTTGTATGATATTTGTCTCATAAAGCTTTCATATTTCTTAGTTGTTTAGGAATTTTTCGTCAAAATAGGGTTTCCATAGGTTTCTTAGTATTGAGCCTTCTTGTCTTCATTTGAAACATCTCACTTTTCTGTATGATTGGGACTCTTATGCTTACCACAACCCAACTTGATTTATTTTTCGTGTTTATCATTGTTTTAGGATTTTCATGAGTGCTTGTCTTCTTTCTCTTTTTCATCTTTGAGTTCTTTATTGAATAAGTTATCCCGTACTTGTTGTATTCCAGTTCTCATCACTTTGAGTGAACTTTTTTTGATTTCTTTTTTTCCTCTTAGTTCTCCATAGAAAACATAGATTGATTTCATCTTAATGTTAAGAAGAAGAAACGTTTTCATATCTCCTTGCACACATAATAAAATGAAGAAACTCTTTGCATTCACTAGGAATTTTTTTTTCATTTATGTTTGGAAAAAGAGATAGTTTTTCATGTGCATTTTGGTTTTCAGAAACATTTTCTTGGTAGTTTGGCATCATTTTGATCCTAGAATTCGAAATTTGTATTGTTTTGAGTGCTTCCGTTTGTTAAGAAGAATATAACTCATTTTATTCCCATACATATAATTCATAGAAAGAAATAACTAAATATCATTCTTTTTCATTCCATTGGAGTCGAGTCTCTCTTACATCATCAATTCATCTTCTTGAAGCCTTTGATTTAAAAGCCATTAAAAACAACCATGCACTGAAAAATTCCACTATAATTTTTTTTGGTTTTAGCACACCAACAATAGAACATGATTAGTGTCTTTGGAATATGAAAAGTGAGTAAATTTTCCAAGACTACTAAAGAAAATTTAGAGAACTAAATATTGTACAAATCCAAATTTTGTATAAGCATAGCCACGAACTCCCTCTCACATAGGGTCTAAACATGAGTTCGCATGTGGGAGAGAAACACAGATTACCCCTCCAAAGCTTAACCAATATTAGGGGAAAGATCATATATTGGTGGATTTTCTTGAGAAACCACTTGTTTCATTTGGTCTTGGTGCTTCGTGAACTATGAATCTGTTTGGGGCCCTTTGGAGTCTTACCGTTCCACTTGTATTTAGTTCTCTTGAATAACTTCATACTTTAATATCCTTCCCATATGTTAGGTCCTGACTTTCAGCCATACCTTCGTGGAGGCTAACTCTGAGTTGGTATACTTAGTGGACTTTCCTATATACCTACATAGGTGACTATGGAGGGATTCCCACGGTACCTGGGGAAGACATCATATCACACTCTCAGTACTATTGGAGGGTGATCCTATGAAAGTGATGGTTTCTTGCATCGATAAGGAATGTTACATGGAGGTCACGGTAACTTCTTCTCATTTCTTCGTTGGTATCCTTATATCCCATATTCACAAGATCCTTGAGCCTATTGTTTCTTGGTTGATTTATTTTAGTTTTCATAGGAGTGTGTTTCTTTGACTTTCGTAGTGGGACTTAGGATCAAATATTTCACAATATTCAACGTATCGAACCTAACATTCAGAAACATCAACATAATATTTCTTTCAAAGCAATGATCATAGATCACACTTATGAAACCGGGAGTGTTGCTCCCAGAAGTGGCCATCACGTTAAAGAAAAAATTGCATATTTTGTGGATCCTCTATTTACTAATCCATTCGTGCAATCACTCATTGATCCACTATCCACAAGATATGTTGATTCTTATTCTTCTTATCAATTATCACCTAGTTCTACCACTACACAATCTTTTGGCACAAACCCTTCATCATTTGGTTTTCTTGAAGGACTTGGGAACTCATCCTTTTGAAAAACTCATGTAGTTGATATTGATAGAGCTTCTAATTTACCGGAAACCTCTATGACCCCGGTAATCTTGACTCAACCACTTTTTCATTCATCTCCTTCCGCACATGAGTTAAGTAATATTCTTGCTTCACTGTTTACCCACATGCACACACCAAGTGATTTACTTGGTCATTCCATCAGTCAAATGGCTAGTAGTCAAGTCATTCACACAACCACAGTTACACAACCTACTCTGACTCCATCTCATAGATAGAAGATTAATACACCCTACATTAGAGGTCAATATTCAATGGAAGGCCAACCTTTAGTTGGGGGCCAACCTATAGTTGTAGTGAAATTTTTTACTGGGGGGAAACCTACATGGTTTCAACACCAACAAGCCTGGGGAAAAGATGATCCTACAATTCCTTCTATCCCTACTACCACTAGCATATATCGTAGAAATCCATATCGAGGAGTTTTGAATCCTTTGTAAGATCAACCCAATCCGGAGGGAATTTCTCTGCAAGGAATTATTCCCTATCAATCTGTAAACCCCATGATTTTAATGTAACAGTAACTTCCACCTCCATACATGGGGGGACCATCAGGTCAACCACAATATCTAGGAGGTCCACTTTTTCAGTTACATTACATGGGTGGAAAAAGAGGAAATCCACCTTACATGGGTGGACAACCCGAGAAACCACCATACATTGGCGTAAAAATAGGAAAACCACCTTACATGGGTGGAAAACCCAGACAAACACTATACATGGGAGGATCATTTAGTTTTGTCGTCTCACCGCAACATGGATATGGTCCTCCTAGTGTTCCCACACAATATGGTTATCACCATTATCCATAGCCTAAACGACATCTTCCATTCTTGGCTACATTAGATCTGTCATGTTTAGCAAATAATCTGATCCTTCATGCCATGTTTTGGCCTGCCATCACTTCCAAATGACCATCTGACATTCCAAAATTTGACGAAAAAATTGGAGAATATCCTAACAATCATGTTATGACTTTCCATTTATGGTGTTCTTCCAACTCTTTCATGGATGATTCCATTCATCTTAGTCTATTTTAGAGAGAACTTACAGGTGCATCAGATAAATGGTATATTGAATTTCCACGTAACTCCTTTTCCAGCTTTGACTCTCTTTCCATGGATTTCCTAATGCATTTTCAACTGCCTATACGGTATGAGACTAGTACAAAAATTTTAACCTTGCTCAGAAAATCCTCTTCCATCCACATATCTGATTATATCAATGAGTGGAGAAGGAAGAGATGGTTGATTAAGGCTCCAATTTCAGACCAAATCCTCGTGGATTAGTTTACAAAGTCGCTCTTTCCTTCCATTTCCCATGATGTTTCTATTGGAAAAATTGTTACTAAGAAGAAGACTATTAGGTGTGCACAATATTTGGACTTGGTTTATTCCGAGTTAGATGCACGTTATGATCTGATCCCTAATTCTCTTGTTCCATCGAACGATCAATCAAGACTTTCTTCAGAACCCAGTTCCCTTCCAAACACCAACATTACTTCCTCTCCTACTCAAACGTCTAAGGTGAAAGTGGTCCAACCATTTCATCTCAACAACCAGTAGGTTAGAAGAAACAAAAAGATAAATCCAATAAGTCTTCTAACGATCAAGATAATCCTAAGATTGTTTATACTCAACCAACTAGGAAGCCTAAATATCCTTGTAAGATTTGTGAGGAAGACCACTAAATTAAATATTTCCATAATCATGAGGATATCGATAAATACATAAAGGGTACCTCCCAACCAGTTCAAAAACCATATTTGGTTGCAAAAAATCCAGCTCCTTTGCAAGGGGGCAACATAGGTCATTCCCACCATGGGGATGCTTCCACAAGAACCTCTAAGTGGTACATGTTTAAGAATATTAATTTCATGACTCGAGTGAATACATATGACACCCCTCCATGTGATTAGATTAAATGAAAGGTTGTTGATCAACCCTCTAGTTCCACTCCTCCTCCATCTTCCAATCCTCTTCAAATTGAGAGGCCATATCTAACACAGTGTTGCGCCCTCCCAAGAGAGTAATTTGAAAGGTGACATTTAATCCCAATGATCGTGTTGCCAAAAACTACAACATCGTTGAAGATTTGGCGCAAGAGTCTTATGCTATGTTATCCCTCAAAGATATAAAACACTTTCCATGATCCAGGTGGATATCAGTGGCCACCCACCTTTTCCAACTGGCTCAAAATAATTTTCTAGCATTTTTGGTAGTTTTTCGAGTCCTAAACTTTCGGAGCTGTTTTGAGGCCCTAAACGAGGTTTTTTGGGCATCAAACATCCGAAAAATAGGATTATGTTTTGAACTTGATATTTGTTGTCAACAATTGTAGTCCTTAGATAGATCTTTCTAACAATGTATCATGTGCATCAAACAGAGATAATATGCCAAAGTTATGCCCCTTAGAAGTTGATACACCAAACTACCCAAAATGAGGTCCACAAAACTATTGGCTTTTCATCTTGCAGGGTTGGGGTTTTGTTTTTTTTTATGATAAAAAGACCTTTGGAGCCTCATTGTAAAATCATCTTCTTGTGAATGCGAGCATCCATCACGTCTCTTCTCAGAGATAATCTCCCACCATTCTAGCGAGTCTTTCACTCTGTATTTTTATAGTCTCTGTACATTTCTTTCATTAATAGAAATCGTATATTATTGTATCTTTGTTTTTATGGTTGCATCTCTGATACATTTTTGTTATATTATCGGATATTCGTGATATCTTTTTACATTTATTTATTATATATCCACTCTCATTTCATGCTGAAAATAATCTGAATCAGTGCTATCATAGTAGGTTGTTCTTGATCGTTTTTTTTAGTGCATGTCCCCGATGAGGTCCAACTATAGCAAGTTGGGTCTCGAGCTTATCTCTCTTGCATACAATCACTCTCGCACGCCCAATAAACCCTCCATGGCGAAAGAAAAAAAAATGACCGAGTAGACGATTCTATCAATCTGTTGCTTGAGCAAGCTCTCACATGACAAATGAACGAAATGATGGAGAATCTTTCCCACATCCTTCATTGTCTGCCAATAGAAACATGCACATATTCATCAAACAACATAAACTTTGGTTATCTTAGGACTTTTTTGGAGGATGAGGAGGGGCCAAAGCCTCACTACCTCTCAAACTAGAAAGAAAAAAAACCAATACTCCTAACATAACCAACGTTAATGTGGTGGAGGATGATGAATAACCAAACATAAAAAATTCGCACATAAACAAAGTTTATGTTGTTTGATGAATATAAATATCCTCATCCTCCTAGGTATAAATAT
>ML778427.1:35360-69314 GCA_009831015.1 Picea engelmannii
TATATATATATTCCCCAAGATTAACCCTCTAACCCTCGAACTTGATCAGAATCTCATGTTGCAACCCTTATCATAAAGGTCCTCACAGGACGAAGTTGGACATCTAGCAGGGCCTTGATGGGCACCCTATACTCAACCCACGAGGATGCCCTCAACCATGGTTTCTTCAAAACCCTCCTGACATCTACAAAATTATGGATCCACTTCTTCTAGAAAAAATTCACAAGATTCCCTCGTAAAACTCCAACTAAATATAAACCTCAACTAAGATCTAATGGAAATCCTAGGTGTAATCCCCTCTTCCCTAGCTAGGGTGGATATTGCACCATCGAAACTAAACTACACTAGTTGAAGTTTTTTTCTAAAACCAAGCAAAAAACTGGCTCCAAGTGCACTAAAAAATGAGAGATGTCATAATGATGAAGTAAGGGGATAGACCTCCTATTATTCTTCCTCCAATCCTTCTAGATCTTTCCACCCTTTTGACCAAATCAAATCCTTCCCCCCCAATATTCACTTAAGCATTAAAAATCAGTTTTAATGTTTAAGTAATTAATTAATTATTTTTATTTAATTTCACTTTAGAAATTTTCCATCTTTTAACCTAGTGACATAAATAATCCAGGGTAACTCCCTTTTTCTACTGACTATAGCCTATGAGAGTCATATAGGATACTAAGTCATCCTTGTCATGATAAATTGGAAGGGGACATTACAATATACAGGTTTTAAGGAATTTCATTATTGATGAGGCTATCAAAGAGGGAACATGTCCCTAGATTCTACACCCATCCTCTCGTGGTAGAGAATCTAAGTAAGTTACAAAATAGTCAAATTATACTCACACATGTTGGTTGAATGCAATGAGGCTAGTCCAAAAATTCTTCTTCGGCTCAATGATGTGTTGTTCCATATCAAACTTGTCTACCACAAAATCAATTTTCTCTCTGAGAATATTGCAATCATGGAATTCACAAAGTTTTCCTCTCCTCAACCCTAGGTTCCTTTTGCATATGATCATCCTCCACTGCATTAACTTTGGTTATGTTAGGAGTAATTTTTTTTTTCTTTCTAGTGTCAGAGGTAGTGAGACTTTGGCCCCTCGTCATCCTCCTAGGTATCAATATCTTAGAAACATAAATTATTGTGGATAATTTACAAAAAAAATAAATAGTAAATAAAATTCTCTATCTTATATATTTAATTATTTTTCAAAGTTTTTTTTGTTGTTGTTATTGTTGGAAATAATCTTTCTATAACATCGTATGAGGAAGATATGTAGTTGACACATTCTACAACTTGATATAAGAGAGGCATACATTTTTTTGTGTGCTTGACATAGATTTGACATGTACCATTTAAATAAATATTAACCAGAAGAAATTTTTGTATCTCTAAGGATTTGATGCTCTTGGGGCATGATAGATCCATATTTAAAATAGATCTAAGTTGGTTCTTCAAATGTTTTAATCATAATTTTTTTTTTTTTACTTTCAATGTTATATATATATATATACTTACTTACTTGTTACTAATATTTTTTTAAATGACATGCATTAACTCCATATTAAGCATTGAAGGAATTACACATCTTAGTTATATGGAGAAGTAAAAGGAATATATGGGAGTAATATGAATTTTTTTACTTTCAATTACTCTCTCTATGTAAATTTTATATAAAATTATTTTACTTAAAGGGGATTGTTGCTATAAACTTATTTTTATTACAGTGGATGTATTTTTGGAAGTAGAAAACACCTATTAACCAAATCAATATTTTTACTTTCAATTACTCTATCTCTTTCTATAGAACTATTTTACTGAGGATGGATATTGAAATATTTTATTTATGGCTCATATTGAAACACTTTTTTGTTATTAATATTTTTCTTAATATCACTTGTTAACTCCCTCTTAAACATTCAAGAAAGTACAAATCTGTCTCATATTGAGCTATTTCAATGTCCATCACCATAATATATCACCATTTTTGAAAATGAAAATCATATTCTCTAAGTTATTTTTAAAATATTTATAACAATACCAATCTTTCTAAATAATAAAAAATATGGTGCTTTTGAAACCCTTCTCTTAAATCTTTTCTATCACATAAACAAAATTCTAAAAAAATCTAACTAATATCTTACCTTGCTAAAAATTCCATAAACCAATTAATCATTTCAATAAACATTAACCATAATTAAAATTATAAATTATATTTTTTCATAAATTTAATAATCAAACTATTGAATTAAAAAATTATCTTATGATATGATAAATAACTAAGTCTATTCATCCGTCGATATTAAATTGTTATATTTTTATTTTTTTTTAAATAGAAAAGGTGGAACCTGTTATATTATGATTTCAGAAAAAGGAGTACAAGTGACACGCAGGTGCCAGCTGTCCTCCCTATGTAGGAAACCAAGACAGCTAGCCTGCCCATAGTAGCATGCAAAAGAAGAGAGTTCACTGCACCACCCTGCCCGTAGGAAACCAGGGTGTCCATTCAAAATTGACAGCATTCTTACTGTTCTAATGCTAACCCTGCCAACAACTACAGAGCTACAACTCTGGTAAACGACTACAGAAAAAGATTTGGAAAACATGCAAGACAGAAGAAAACCTAATCCCGAGAGTCCTCGTGAATTTCCTTTGCTTTTCCACTGCTGGCTGGGATGGTGAATGGATGAGAACAGGTTCGGCATTGTTGCCGAGGAGTGGCGCTGGAGTAGGCTGCATAGAGCATGTCTAAGCATTGGCTGGCGCAGACTTCTTTGAAGAGTTGGTCATCGACCAGGCTTCGAACTTCGAATATCAACTGCAAATGCTCCGGGTGTAGGAGGGGTGGCGAGGGCGGCATCTGCGGTTCGTTTTTTGTTTCCCTTTGGCCCGGCACCTCCATGTTTGTCTGCAATTCGATGGGGCTGTTCGGTGGCTCCTCCTCGACCACGCAAATGGTGTGCTCATCGTTTTGCGCTGCGCAAGGACCTGTGCCAGATGTGGAGCGGGGCAGTGCTTCTGCTGCAGCGAAACAAGTCGGGGGATCCCAATTGTCTGGTACAGTAAACATCTTGCTCTCCGAGAAGTCTGGTGGGAGTTCCAAGTCCGGGTCTTCCTCTACGAAAGTTCCGGGGGGCGAGCTAGCTGCCGTGTTCACCCGACGCCATCTCTGCCTAACCACTCTCACGACTCACTGAAAGTTCTTGTGCCTCTTCCTTCTGGAGTCAGCAGCGTACCAGCCGGCTCCCCTGCGTGGTTTCCCTCTCAGCCTCGACATGGCAGGAGCAAGGAGCAAAGCCAGTACGCCGAAAACACCACAGCTACACCGTTGTTCAACAAACTTCGAACTCACCCTGAGATTTCTGTCAATGCTGCTAGAGGGATAGATTATAATGGTTGCCATTAAAGCCAAGAGCTTAATGCTCTGGCTATGTGCGAAGCCCCATCAGAGAACAGAGGTCGACGAAGGTAATGTCATTCATAAATAGCTGAGTGTATGGTGAGAGCCATTATAAATGGCCTCTCCCATGCCGCCTCCCCGTGGTTCCTCTTATCCGCGTGTCACCCCATCCGAGGCGATATTAAATTGTTATATTAAAAAATATATATATGCAAAAGATTTATAAGAAAGCATCTATCCAAGGATGTATTTATAACGAAAATAAATGGAAACATAAACTTCTCATTTATAAACATCATAAGTATGAAAAAAACTAGCTGAAAAACTTACACCTCCCCTCCTTTATTTATTTATTAAAAAAAAATAATATCCTCTCCTTATTTATTAATTAAAAAAAACGGAAAACCTAAATCTCTGCGAGAAATTGAATGGAAAATCGAAGGGGAAGCCACTTCGCTGGCAATTTTATCTCTCCTCATTGATCGATACCCAACACTTTGGTTCCTGCGTCGGATTAATGTGGCGTACGGGCAGATTAGATTATATGGGAAGTCTCAAAAAGCCCGAAAATGGTATTAAACATTTCAAAACGATTCCCACACTTCACTAAATTGCGGATCGGCTGAGTAGTGCACCAATTATGGATGCCATCACGTATTTATATTTTCTATGTTTCGCTTAATTGTCACTTAAATTTTATCAAAATAACCAACGAGGCATTGATATATCGTTTCTTAAAAAACAAGAGGAAGGAAAACATAGTATTTATAATAGAGCATAAATTAAGCAAATCAAATATGCATAAAAATCAAGTACATCATTTACACATTTGACATAATGATTTATGTAGAAACTCAAATTAGGAAAAAACCACAAACTACAATATATATAACATTCATCACTCAGTTACACAGACTAATCATAAATAAATTACATAATTACACTAATAATTCATTAATAGATTGCATACACATATGCATCTGTATGTGACCATATAAAAAAATTCTTTTACATGTTTCCAACATGACCAAGTGCATCCTTAATCCAAACTCTGAACGATTGAAAAACTCTACTCTGATCTTCCTGTGCATAAACATAACATCCTGCACGATCCTTATTTTCATCATTAAATATCATAGTTTAGAGGGCCATACATTGAAATATCCAAGGTTGGCACTACCAGTGATTCTCACACGCGTGCAAGCACTTTTATATGGTGTTTCACTGTTTTCATACTCCAGAGACTTGAAAATTTTCAAATCTAAAAAAACAGAAATTTGAGATTGTATATAGGATCTATTTGAGATTCATGAAAGCACACAGCCTGAACCATCTACTAAATAGAAATGTGTATATGAATTCCAAGAAATGCAAGGAACATTTGAAGTGGGTATTGATTTAAAATATAAAAATAATAGCTTTGAAATTGGGTATTGATTCAAAATATATAAACAAGCATTGGAAAGTGTCTATTGATCCAAAAATGATCAAGAATAGCTTTGAAAATGGGTGCTGAATCAAAGTATATAAAGAAGAGTTTTGAGTTTTGAAAGTGGGATTGTTTCAAAAATATATAAAGAATACTGATAATTAAACCAGTCTCATTACTGTTATTTCTCCGTGTTTATATTTTAATGTCATAACGAAAACCCTAATTTCTTCATACTTCTCCTATCGTCGGTTTGTCGCTTCTTTCGCTACTATCCCCAGGCTCATCTGGCACATTCAGATCGGAACCAAGAGAACCCTTGACTGGCACATTCAGACCGAGAACAGGAGGGGCCTCGACAGGCTGATTCGGATCGGGATGATTTAGTTTTTGCTTCTTTTCCGCAGTGTTAAATTGCGTTTCCTTACGGTTTTTGCTTCTTCCCCTCAGTGTGCCAACAGTTGTTTCCTTGGTAATATTCTTTCGCATATTTTCATTCTGGAAGTTTGAGTTACCTGAGCTGGATAAAGACGTTGATCCCTCATTTTCGTAATGTTTAAGCTGGATAAGAGAAGCATTCTTGCAAGTATGCCTGGAGCGCACATTGGACACACTTTGAACTTTACTTTTCAACACATGACCATGATTTGCAACAGCGGCAGGCATGCTACTGCGAACATTCTGGGCCTCACCATTCTTCTTGTTTTCCTCTAATGGCCTCTCAAAAAACTGTATAACCGGGTGAGCTTCAATGCTTACAGGTGACAACAAGCGGATATCCTGAGCGGTAAGGACGGTATGTTCACCTGACCGTCTTTCCATAAAACCTCGACAACATAAACTGTCTGTGCAAATGACAACTGCAATCAGATAATATGTGTTACTATCTGGGTGTAACAATACCGTATATAACTAAAAATATTCATGTAACAATACATTGACCCAAAAACGTCTTTCCATCATCTATATATATGAAATCTAGGGTTATAATCTCAGATGCTGCTAAAGCATTTGGTCTACTCATAAAATCTTAAACTAGAATAGCATCTGCATGTAATTATGATCCGTCATACCTGTATGATGCAAGGAATTAAAAAAAAGAAACAAAAATAAACAGGTGAAAATTTAAGGAACCTCTTTCACAACCTTTTCAATCTTTTTCAGAACTGCATCAAAATACTGAAGCTTTCTTCTTGTTTGAGCGGTAAGCAGCACAAATGGGTGTTCCTCTTTGCACATCGCGGCACTGCCAAAATTTTAATTGAATGGACCTGCATCGAAATCTCGCTCTCGTTTCCTGGACTTGGTTGCTGTCTTTCAAATTCACACTATAAGCGTGCACACTATAAACCTGCCCTATTCCATTTAGACCTTCGTAATACACTGCACACTATAAACCTGCCCTATTCCATTTAGACCTTCGTAATACACATCAAAGTATGAAGCTCCTTTAGGCTGTCCTTCACGCTCTCCGCACCAAATGACTGCATACCATGCCTCGTCTTCTGGAGATTTAAACTCCAGATGTTGAATGGCTTCTTCAGAAATGGCTATTATTGGACTCTATGGATTCTTTGATGAGAAGAATGTTCATTAAACCGGATGCGTAGATGCCCAGCAAGAAGAGTTAACCAGACGGCATGCGCTCCTAAGTAAGCTTACAACTTTCTCACCCGAAAACCCCGAAATTCTTGATCAGTTGGAGATTTTTCAAAAAGAGACAGAGAATGGTAAGTTAAAAAATAAAGCAGCACAATTACCAATTTCCCTTTTACTTATAACCCACGAATTTCCCTTTTACTTATAACAATTTTCCTCAAATCTAGAATAAAGTTATCTATATTCGTCACCACTAAAAAGTCCACAGTGATATTCTTGAAAAAAAATTGTTCTCGTCCATTTGAGCGCCCATTAGTCTGTCGATTAGAATGTACATTCAAATGCACCATTGCAATTTCTAAATTCGAATTTCTTAATAAATCTACAATGATGTTTTAATCTATCCAAATTAGATTCTAATTGAATCTCTGGTTTAAACTCATTTTGTAGGAGGATGCTCATGGATGGAAAGTAAGAACTATTCCTAACTCCATTAGTAAATCTTTGTAGTGCTATCTTAATGACTACAAATCATGCTATATATCTTAATTTGGATAGATGTTTTAATCTATCCAAATTAGATTCTAATTAAATGTCTGGTTTAATCTCATTTTGTAGGAGGATGCTCATGGATGGAAAGTAAGAACTATTCCTAACTCCATTAGTAAATCTTTGTAGTGTTATCTTAATGACTACAAATCATGCTATATCATAGCAAGGTATTAGGTGTGAAGATATATTTTTACTTTTCCTCCATTTTCAATATCCTTAGGGTTAATGAAACGGTAATTTGCCATGGTGGTAAGGATGCGATGACCCAAGGTGATTTGAGTTTTAAGGTCAGATTAGGATGATGTGGTGGTGGGAAAGACATACACCACAAAATACTCTAGAACAACATATACACAACTCTATTTCATGGATATATAGAAGGGGTTTTGGTTGAAGTATCATGGCCGACTAAATCGACTAGGGATCCATTGACAACTCCACTTCATTAAATTAATGAAAACTTATGGGTGGAACAATTTGTAGAGTGATAGAGGTGCAATTTGATCTTCCATGGGATGAAGAAAATATTTTAGAAGAATGAGAGGTAGATCGATTGATTTGATCGTTGGAAGAATTGGTGCTACAAATCAAAATATCAATTCAAATGTGAGAAAGGATGAGGGTTTAAGAGGACATGACCTATTGAAAGGATGATATCAGAAAATGAATGTTTCTTAGATTAAGCTTAATGTCAAGAATATGAAATTTATGTTGCGAGAATATATAATATAGGATCAATTTCTTTTATATGAGTGAGCTACATTGGTAGGGAAATGTTTTATAGGATAATATCTAGTAAAACTTTATCCCAATGGATTAGGATGGTATAGCATGAACAAATGGAATATACCTCCATATTTCACATGTTTGGGAAAGGAAATATTTCTTTCATTTTTAATAATGGCTAGTGTTACCCACTATGTCTAGGTATAACTTGAGGATATCATGTGTCATGGCCTGTAATGGAGACTATGATCTGAACCATGATGATGAGCACCATGTTGAGAGATGGAAGCTCAACATCCCCCCCTTATTTTCCTCTATAGATAAAGATTAGCCAAATCTAGTCACATCCAAAAAATCTATTGTATGGGAGATGGTAAGTCAATGTCACCATGAAGTATGCCAGTCCTTCTTTCATGTGAAGTGTTGTACATAATTTGTTGGGCATATGGATGAAGATCACTGGTTTAAGTTCGATAATGGATCATTGGCTTGGGAAGTTGTGTTAGGTACCTTGCTTCACCTTGGTGGTAAGATTCTATGCCCTAGTCGTGTGTTGTAACCACCTAGGGAAAAGGGGTACTATTGAGGGGCCCTCACGAGGGAAACATTCTATTCCCCACTGTACTTGACACCTTCCATCCTAGAGACTCTTAGAGTGTAGTAAAGTTTGACAATGGTTCATGGTAAATTTTCTCATGAGAAGAAGGGGATGAAGGCCCAGAGGTTGATGCAAGTACTCTATATGTATATTCTATGCTAAAGATAAAGGCCACCATAAAATTAACGGGCTAGATTGAGATCTATCCCCTCTATTGGTAATCACCCCTTGTCCTAATGTGAATGAGTGCACAATCATAATAGGACTATAGGCTAGTAAAAATGAAGGAATAAAGATTGAAACTTGTAAATGAGACTTCCAAATAGTAACTAGGTATCAAAAGGAAATTAAGGGGTTAGAAATGAAAAAGGTACCGAGGAACGTGTATCTCAAGAAACAAGTTCTTCCTCTATAATGGCCCCTATAGATATGGATTTAAAGACACCATAATCCATGAAGTAAGCCCTAATTCATATCACTATCACACTTACTCTTGAAGGGTTTCCTTCTTTCATTGTTTCCCTCAGGACCTATCCCTCTACACTGGTCTTTTATTTCCTGTCTAGGTTGGCACACCTAATAGGTTTAGATGAAGGAACTCCCATATTTAAACTTGCCAAGTCACATAAGGTCTAGCAATGGTGTGATTCTTGAAGGGAATACTGAGGTGAATCATTTACATGGCTTATATCTTAAGTAACAACTCACTTTCCATGATTTAAGGACTAATTACTTTAATGAACCTTGTTTTACCTTGGATTATTCTCTACTTTGTTTTGTATGGCCCTAACATGGTTCTTTAATGGACATCCTAGGTTCTCACTGATTCTCACATAGGACATTGTGCCCTTATTGAAGGAATTTGACAAGTGTGATATAGGGGCATGAGTCATCCAGTGACTTACCATCTTCTAACATGAGCTCTAACATCCTTGGAACATTGGACAATGGATAAATGGGATTGGTTTGACAAGATTCGGTCATGATGGCACATAGATGGGATAAAATCCCACATGTGTTAATGTTTATGCCATTATTATAGTTCTTTGCATTTCATAAGATAAGAGCATAATAAGAACAAGATCACTGAGAAATACACATCCACAAGAGACACAAAATTTATCCTGGGAAACCCTCTAGGGGAAGAAAACCCAGCAAAACTTCCTTATCATAAATAGCTTATACAATGTTCAAGAGATAACTCAAACCAATACAGAAAAGTCCTCCTCTAGAGATGCGCCACCCTTCTTCTCCTCTCTCCAACTTGAAATTGCAGCTTTCCTCATAAGAGAATGAGCAAGTGTAGTGTGTCTTAGAAGTGAGGTGATAGCCTCTTATTTATATCAATCTGGCACGTGTGAAGAGTCACCATCTGGCAGGGCCGACCTCTCACACTCGGTGGGTAAACCCACCTTTAATTAATTCTGGCCCTTCCATTATAACTGTTGGGGCCGACTTCTTATTCTGCACTTTGTAATTGTTCGATGACCAATCCGCAAAAGGGGATTTGGTCCTTATACAATTACCGACATGATTAATCCTCAATGGGGATTAATCTAATAACAACAATAATAATAATGACCTGATTAATCCACAATGGGGATTTAATCCAATAATAAGAATGCTCTTCGCAGTTACATTATTTCAACAACATGTTGGGTAGAGGACCCCAAGTCTTATTATTCACTGGAACCGGGAAATTGTAGTAGAAGGAAAATATATATCACTAAGAGATGATATGCATCCTCCTTTTCCCTCTATGCAACACCACAGATCTTAAAGGTTGGCCTCAATTTGATGATGTCATATTCTAGGGTTTGATGGTGCTAGGGTTTGATGGAAAGTTGGGGAACTAGAGATGATTTGGCATGACAATGGATGAGGAGACATGCCTTTTCCATTTTTCCACCTCTGAATGATGCCACATGGACTTTGGAGGCACTCTCTTAGCCTTTGGAGGCTTGGACTCACCACACGTGTGGCAATAATGATGTTTTATTTGCATTTTATCATTTTGTAGAGGATACTTGAGGGGTACAACCCAATTATTTTTGTTATTTTGCTTGTTATGAGGAAAAAACATTCTTTTTATTCTCATATATACAGTTCAATGATAATATTCATTTGGATTGTGACAATTCCTCATAAATTATGGGGTTACATTCCTAAAAAGTTTGCAATTTCATCCTTCTTAGAATTTTTCTATTATGCGCTATGCTTGAAGGAGGTTCATTGTGGATGGTTCAATGATCATTTGGATGGATACTATATGTAATTAGGGTTTCATGCTCTTGATATTTGGGATGAAGTAAGTAATTTTTTCAAATTTTATCTTGTCATGCTAATGTTAATGGTTGAATTACTATCTTATTGTGAGTATCATTGTTTTGTTGAAATCCTAAGAGGAAGACATAAGTGATTCTCTTCTTCAAAAAAAATTATTTCTCCAAGTTTGTGACGCATCCTTGCTAGGGTTAAAATCCTAAGGCCCAAAAGTTCTTGCACTTTAGGTCTTTAAACCTATATTTATATCCTTGACCCAAGTGAAGCTACAAGAAGGGAAAATGACATCTAGGGCCCAAACATGATTTCACCCTATTAGCATACTTTTTCACCCTCCAATCAAATCTGATAATGAAGAAATGAACAATAGAAAAGTGTTTAATTCAAGGAGAGAATGCCCCAAATTTTTAAAAGCAAGCCTCCTCTCCATTCGGGTCAGTGCATGCAAACCTTAGGAGGGAGTCCCTATGTACTGAGCTTATGATTTGAATCGAATGTTTTGGAAAATAAAATAAAAAGTAACATCAAATTTTACTTAGACTATGTGTAAACACATCACCAACATGGTAGGTAAATATGGTATAGTTTTACTTGGAAGGACCTTGTAGTGTTAGCATGATAAAGATGAAAGAAAAGGAAGAGAAAACCACTTAAAATATGGATGATTATCATAATAAATGGCTACAAACTACTAATTGAGTTCATAAAGAGAGAACAAAATACTGACAACAGTGAAAGACAGAAAGTAGGCACAACACTTATTTATTAATGGTTTCCAAAGGGTTGATTGCACCATATCAACAGGCACAAAAGCCAGAACTGTGGTTATCCTCACACAAAGAAAGAGTAGATAGTATAGTAGAAGAAAAATGAGAGATATAAAGAGAATAATAAATGATATTTCTATAGAAATATGACCACTAAACCATGTAGCTCACTCTAGTATGTAGAGAAGAGGCGCACACTTCCAAACAAGAGACCATGAGTGCACATGGATGGCTAAAGAAGGGAAGTAGAATGCATGATATAGTGAGAATCATTAAGAACACATGTGCACAAGAGGAATGGAGTGATGAGACAATCAAAACACCTTGTCTGAGAGTCAAGAGGAGGAAAGGCATGGATAAGAGAAGGAAAAGGTGAGTGTTACCTATATTTTAGGGAAGAGGGAATTATGCAGGAGCATCTCAAGCGAGCCAGCGTGGAGACAATGGATAGTTGGACAAGCGCCCAACGCAAATTTTGAAATTTTCTTGAAATTAATGCGCCAATCTTAAATGAGATAATTAAGAAGAAGCACACTTGTATAATGTAAATGGACCTTGAGCGATCCGCTCTCGTCCTTAGTAGATAGAAGGCATTTATAGTAGTTAATGCAAGTAGATAGAATTGAATGTTAGATTAGACAGTTTTAGAGCGCAAGATGGAAACGAGATATAGACACCCTCATTGTGTATTGTAAGATAAACATGAAGATTATGCCAATTGAGAGCATAGAAGAGAAGCAACGAGCTGTAGTGAGAATTCCATGTACAGAGGTTCTGAATTAATACAAAAAGGTTTTGATTCAGATTCATGGTGTTCAAATATTCTATGTGTATGCATCTTTGAATGTTATGCTCATGAATGTTTTACTCTTTCTGTCATGCAATTGCTTTTATGATATGTATGAATGATTTCTTGTTGAATGTCTGAAATCTGAGAGAGAGAGAGAGTAAGGAAAATGAGTTTCAATTGTTTCTCTACCTGAGCAAGAGTTCCTGCAAAGAGTGCAGTTGAATTGTCCGCAAGGAGTGCATTGACAAAGGGTTCAGAGGTTTGTCTCTGAAAGCTCAGACTAGATAGATTTTGTTCTCATTTTCTCAGAAGTGCAGTTGGGCACAGGAGCCGTGCAAGGAGTGCACAGGCCGAGTAAAGTCTCAGAGTTGCGAACCTGAGTGAAGTATTGAGAGATTGTTGCTGCAGGTGTGCGCAGAGTCGAAAAGGGTTTAGCACTTGGAAGTGTTTGAAGGTATTTTGCAAGGAGTGAGAGCATGAGTTTTCTGAAAGACTTGAAGTCGTCGGAAAGATCATAAGGATTTTAACCTTCGAAGGGGTCGAAGGAAGGAAAGAGGCCAAGAACCTTGAAAATTTGAAGGAAGGCGTAGTGACGATGGACCGCAGGAGGATGAGTTCTCAAGGAAAGAGATGGATGGTCAGAAATCTCTGTGGAGAATCTGTGAAGTCCCGTGAGCTTTCAGATCTCACGGAGGAGTAAGGGAGTTACCGTGAGTATTCCTAAAAGTTCAAGCTTAAGAAAGGCAGAACCGTGGATCCAAGCCGATAAGGGCTGTTGGATTTGCAAGCAGATTCCTATTTCAGGGTTCGTAGGTCGAAGTCCCGTAATATTTGCAACAAGACTCGTGAAATAACAAAACACGAAGTCCCAAAGGGACAAAAGGATCGTGTGGGCCACAGGAATCGGCAGGGTGGACAAGTGGCGCACTATCGACACGGAAGTCAAATTTCATTGACGATTTCGGGTTTTCATGGGGTGAAGTACCGAAACCTTTGCATTAGGAATCGTGAAATCACGAAGTCCGAAGTCCCGACAGAGTGAAATACCTTTGAAAGGTCAACCTTGCGAGCACATCGGATTTTCAATAAATCAGGTTTCAGAAGTCGAGGGGACGAGTTACTCGACATCGCAACTCCCAAAATCACGATAAGAAGAAGTGTGAAATGGCAAGGGAAAGGGTCAAGTGTTGATTGTTTTGGGTTTCAGAGATCGAGAGAGACAAGACGCTTGACCACCAGATTCGCGGAAGTGCGAAGTCCGATCTCCCGAAGTACAAGGGGGAATTTCTCGAAGTTGATAGTGGGTGCAAATTTCCCAAAAGGTTAATAGAGGAGCCATTTCTGAGAGCTCTTCGGGCCAGTGTAAGGGGAAATATCCTGTGTACGTGACCTTCCGACCTGCGGGTTGAGGAGGGGTAGCAACGTCAGGGCACATGTGATGAAGCAAACACATGAGACAAACATATGGATTGGGAAACTAAGAGAGTAGGTAAGGAAAAATTGATGAGTTAAGTGCTTAGGAATAGGGAGAAGAGTACAAGTAAGGAAGAGAAGAGAGGTATGTTTTGCATGGTATAAAGAATTGCACCTTAGAATATAGGGAGGAGGTGCATTGTGGAGTGGGGAATGGGAGAAAAGTGAGCATGTGTGAGAGGAATGAGAGGTTAGGGAATAATATTTCTCGAGATATGTGCTAGATACTAGGATATCAAGAAGGAGATGTGTCACATGGAGAATAGTAGTGAAGTGAGGAAGAGGGAGAGTGCCACACTTATGGTAAGAGAGACGAAGTGAGGGGCTCATATGAGAATGGAGAAGTAATTGATGAGAGGTGGAAAAATTTCATTATGTTTTAGGAGAGGAAGAAAACATATGGAAAAGGAAAATGGGAATCAAATGCATGTTCTTGGGCTAAATTTGGCTAAGACATACATGTGTTATCAATTGGGAGAGACCGTGCCCTATTTTTTTATAGATTTGGCATTTAATAGATAAGCAAAAGGATTTTAATGAAATTAATTGCATGGAAAGTGATTTAATGATGAGTGAGAGGAAAATAGGTGAGTTATGTAAGCCTTTATTGGCTCGATCATTTCCATGTGTTGGGAAAATACTTTTTGGGACCAATTTTGGGAACTGCACTGTGAGCGCAAAATAAAGAAATCCATTCGATGCAATTTCAGGGATAAACGTGTGCAAAAAAAGGAAGTTCATTAGGAATTTTTGGTCCATTAAAAAGGGATAAGCCTGAATGTAATTATATAAATATATAAAGGTTTTTGGGGTAGAAAGTAGTATGCGAGTATGAGCAAGTGAGTGAATGAAAATACTATTGGGCATATTGTCATTGGTGTCAACATTCGATGTCATTGTGATGTGATGATAAGTTGTTAGGGTGAATTGTTATTGTTGAGTTATCATTGATGAAATTGTCATTGATGTCAACAATATAACACTTAGCAGAGAATGAAAATTTCAAACAATATGCAGATGTCAAAGCTCAGAAGGAAAAGTGCATTGTAGAAACATGATCAGATAAAGTCGTGATCGTTGGATACGCAAAGTGCCAGATCAAGGGCATGGATTGATTGTAGAGCACGAAGGGAGAATTAAACAACATGTTAATTCCAATCTTGCAATTAGTCTAGATAGTCATAATACAAGAGAAGGACTATTGGAGTATTGGTCAATGATTAGATCAAGTCATGACCATTGAATATGAAAGTTTCAGATCAAGGGTAGGGATTGATTGCAGAGAACGAAGGGAGAATTAAAAACACATTAATTCTAATCCCATAATTAGTCTAGACTTTTGATCGTCACCTACTAATAGATCTACAATTGACATCAATTCCACTACCAAAATGAGTAGTTTCCATTGCGGAACTCGACAATAGTTTTAAACGTCATGCTAGTGAGGACCCCACAATCATCCATGATCATTGATCTGCTCCAAGACCATTCTCGACTGTTGGATGAAATTGAGTGGAAGGACAGAGTAATTCATGGACCATAGATCATGGAAGTGACATATGCATGGTTAGCCCGACATTGACCATTTCAGCTAAGATCGCCCGAAGGAAATGTGCATGAAGGAATTTTAGCCGAAGCTGAAGTTCTGAAGTAAATGTGAGCCATCCGATCGTAGGCAACTTTTTAGGAAAAAAGAAGAGTCGTTGGATTTAAACCAAGGCAAAGCATCATCGTAGACAGATTGAGCCATCGATCTAAGATCATGATCAATGAGCAACATTCATTTTGGGTTAAAATATGTGAGGAGGTTACACTTCGGGTAATATTACTTCAGGTAAAACGAGAAGTAAGAAAGGTGAAGTTAACCGAAGTTATGAAGTCATGAAATTTCATCAACTGTCATATCAAAGGAAGAGCAGGAAATCCTGTCAACCATTGATCTATTTAGAGTGCATCAAGGATGAGTGTTCTCAACTTCGACATTGACCACTTCGGAACAAAAGGGGCGAGAACAAGTAAGATTACCCGAAGGCCTAAGTAATGAAGTGGACATGAGTCGTCCGATCTAAGGAACACTTCGGAAAGAATCTCGACCGTTGGATCAATTTTAGTGGAAGGAAAGGGTAAGCCACAAAGTGTCTTGAAGTAGATGCAAGTCATATGATCTAAGGAACACTTCGAGAAATATCCTGACTGTCGGATCAAGGAAAGTAGAATGATAGGATAAGCAAGAAAAAAGGTTTGAGATCCCGAATACCTGAATTCTCGATAGCCGTTGGATTGAGTTAATATTTTTCGGGTTAAATGAGGACAATCGGATATGGACAATACATTATGGTCATTGGATCAAAATAATGGTCAACTTCGATGCTGACCACTTTAGCGAAAAAGGATTCAAAACATATGAGTTCACCTGAAGGACGAAGTTAGGAAGTCACTCTCAGTCGTCGATCTGAGATACATTTCAATAGTTAGGACAATCGTTAGATCTAGGAGAAGAACATGTGCCACATGAGGAGGTATATGTCTGGAAGGACACGTGGCGCAATCAGATGATGACAAGTGTCAAAGTGTAGTTGTCACTTCAGGTATGCATACGTCACGAATCTAAGTGACATGTGGTAGCCACTTAGTCAGTGCCATGTCAACAAATGACGTCAGCAAGTTAGTTACTCCAAGATTTTTTTCTTCGAGAGTATGACCACCAGAAAATTCCAAAAGTCCTGAATTTCTGAAATGAATGAGAATCGTTCATCGTGTAAATAAAATATAACCGTTGAAGATTATGGACACACGTATTTTATTCGAGATATTTGTAAAGAGGTTGGAAGTTGCGAAGGATTAATTCCCAAAGTAACGATAGTCATCCATATCAGCGTGCGATTAAAATGTGATCATCAATCTTGACAACTGATCAATCATTTATTTATCCTATCGTCTGGTCACCACCTGTGGTCATATGGAATAGAGAAATATGGGTAAAATACAAGGCAAATCCTAAATCAATGAGCCCATGGTTTTGTGCATATGGTCATATGTAAATGGTTTGAAGGAAGCACCTCATACAAATTTAATTCGACAGAGATTTAACAGTAAAACAATACAAAGAATTGATAAAAGATAAAATATGATCTGTTGATGAATTGAGAACACATCAGAAGCATGAGTAGGATATAATGCGTCATTCCAGGTCTCTGATCAAATCATGAAGAGAAAATAATCGATACACAATCATGATTAAAACAAAGTTAATTCATGAGCATTATGAATAAAGGATAAAAGGAAAAATGATATTATTTAAAGATCAATATTATCATTTAAATGAAGAGGTACAATGGTTCAAATATCAAAAGACACAATCATTCAAATTCACACCAGTTGGAAAACTATATAAACAAGAAGGAATGGTGAGAAGAAAGAGTAGTTGAATTTTTTGAAGTATATATATTTATATATAATAGATTGAATGAAGGTTCATTCTATCAAGTTGGTGCCTTTTTACAAGCTGGGTCTTGTATGAGGATTGGATTCCTCACATCTTAGTTGGATCCGAGATCAATAAGATGGGACTTGTTATGAGGGTTGGATTCCTCATTTCTCAGTTGGATCTGAGAACTACAAGTTGGGTCTTGTAACAGAGAGTTGGGTCTCTCATAATTGTTAGAATATGAAATTCAAAGATTGATCTTATGTATTCATTCAAGTTAAATAAATAAATAAAGTATTTATTCTTTTATATATATTGGTTGATAAAATAAAATAATATATGTTGTTCAGTTAATTTATGAAAATTGGAAAATTGTCCAAATTTTTGTGACACTGATACACCCCCCCCTTTCAGTGTCAAGTATCCATTTCAATAATTGGTATCAGAGTAGGTGCCTTCATCAAAGTTTAAAACATTGAAGGTAGATTAAGAATAAATGGGTGGACAAATTGTTATCTCCAGAAAATAAGCTCCCTTATTTGATGGAACAAATTATTTATCATGGAGGGAAAATATGAAAATATATCTGAAGTCAAGAGGATCTAGAGTTTGGGATTCAGTAGTAAATAAGCCTTGACACTTAACTACTTCAAATATAAAAAGTAGATATGCAAAGGAAGCAAGGAGAAACAATTCAGTAGCCTTAAAAGCAATTCAGGATGGATTGTAAGACCAAGTCAAAGAAAAGATGAATCACTACAAATCTGCTAAAGAATTATGGATTCAACTAGAACATAGTTATCAAAATAGAAGAAGATAAATCCTATCAAAGTGAGGAACAAGACTCAAATAAAGAGGATTCCTGTCAGAATAAGGGAAAAAACTCTAATGAAGAGGATTCCTATCAGAATGAAGAACACAATACAAATAAAAATATTTCTAATCAGAATGAAATGCAAGATTTGATGCAAACCCTAGTCAACAACGAGGAAGACAAAATCATCAAGGAATTGAGGCATACCTCAGTAATCACTAAAGAAAAATTACATAATCTTAATACTGATGTTACAGTTGCAATAAAAGAGATTCGTATGCAACCGAGAAATTATATGCATATTAAAGTTCCTGTGGATGTTCTTGATGATCTCAAAAATATAGTTATGTGCAATTTTGAAGAGTTGGATAAAATTCAACAGTTAGATCAATCTAACCATGAAGAGTTTGAACAAAGAGTTCAACTAGAAGACAAAGAAAATGAGATCAAAAGATTGAAAACCGAAGTTACTAATCTAATAGAAGAGATTCAAGAATTAAAGACACATGACAGTAAAAGAAAAGAAGTAATAAAAGAATCAACATAATTAGTTAACATTCTAAACAATCAACTTGAGAAAATTAAAGAATATTGAAGAAGACCAAAAGATCCAGTTTACAAGGAAAGAAAATTCTTACCACATGTTGGAATTGGAAATCATCAATTTCAAAAAGATAAATGAAAGTATTAATGCAAATCTAATGACTCAAATTGAAGAAGATAATAAAAATGAAGTATCCCAAAAGATCCAAATAACTAAAAAGGAAGAATCAACCTCAAAAGGATTCATCTCGAATACAAGGAAGAAATCAAAATATATGGAAGAATTGAAGACATATGAAAAAACTATTAAATGCAAACAAGTCTTGGAGGAGACAGAAGAAATAGTCATCAATATAAAGACTCTTCTTGAACATTCAAAATAAGTGGAAGAAGATCTTAAGATTCAGTTGATTAAAAAGGAAGAATTATGTCAAATATTGAAGTTAGAAATAGTCAATCTCAAAAAGATGAATGAAAAGACAAATAATATTGTCAATTTCCAGAATAGCATAGTTATCTTAGATAAGATTTGGAAGAGACAAAGATCAAATAATGACAAAACTGGTCTTGGATATAATAAGAAATAATACAATGACAAATGTAGCACCATTTAAAAACATGAGAAAGGATTATCCTTCTCAAAAGGAAAAGGACAATTACAAAGAAATTACAAGTCATGAATTTTGTTAAGGAAGGAAGCTATAGAAGTAAAAAGGAAGAAGAAAATCAAATGACAGATTTCTCAAGCCAAAATAAAATCAAGAATGGATACACCTTCAATGGTTATTTCTTTTCTTGTCATAGCTTTGACCATAAAACAATGGACTGCAAGAAACTACAGAGAGGATATACAAGAAAATCCAAAAACTCAATTAGATGTTGGAGATGCAATTTTTTGCGCACACAACAATTTTTTTTCATACAATGAGATGTTACAACTGTGATAGGTTTGGGCGTAAATCCCAAAATTGCAAGAATACAAAAAGTCAATATTTGAATAAGTCATTCAAGTCAGTGACAAAACCTAATAAATGTTGGAAGAAGAAAGGAGATGACAAATATCCAAAAAAACAATTAGAAAGAGAAGATCCAAAAAGAAGAATATCTTATAGAAATATATGGAAAACAAAATATGAAGGAGAAAGCAAGAAAGATGATATTACACCTAAAAATGAAGAAGTTAATAATAAGAACATGATGGGTGAAGGTCCCAATAAAGAATGTGAAATTGAATATGAAATAAATCAAGCCCAAGAAAAGAAAGTGCCTATAGAACAATATGGGACAATATCAAATTCTGATGAATTCATAATTTGTTATGCAAAGAGAGAAAATACAAAAAGAAGTTTAAATTGGGTTCTACAAAATCAAAGGATTATGCCAAGAGGTTTTAAAATTAACAGGAGAAGTGACCTTTTCAGCAAGAGCTACCCTTTCAGAAACAAAGGGGGAGAGTATTCATAGGCAGAGAGAGCATATTCACAAGGGGAGTAATTCAATTATGGTAGGCAGAGCATGAATGTAGAGGGATTTACCCAAGTTCATATTTTGGTCAACAAAATGCAGAGAGACAGAGGTTGATCATAAGGGAAGAAACCCTTTGCCATTGATGTCAAAGGGGGAGACTAACCTCATAGAGAAAAGCATCATCACAGGGGGAGTTTGTGTATGAAGTTAGTGTGTTTCCCTCATTGACAAAGGGAGATATTCTTGGACATATTGTCATTGATATGTCATCATTGAAGTCAATAATCAATGTCAATGTGATGTGATGATAAGTTGTTATGATGAATTTTCATTGTTGAGTTATCATTTATGAAATTTTCATTGATGTCAGCAGTATAATAGTTAGCAGAGAATGAAAATGTCAGATAGTATGCATATATCAATCTTAGAAGGAAAATCACATTGCAAAAACATGATCAGAGCAAGTCGTGACCGTTGGATACGCAAATCTCTAGATCATGGGAATCGATTGATTGTGGAACGCGAAGGGATAATTAAACAATGTGTTAATTCCAATCCCTAAATTAGTCTAGACTGTCATATTGCAATAGAAGGACTATTGGAGGATTGGTCAACGATCAGATCAAGTCATGACAGTTGGATATGCAAGCGCCAGATCAAGGGCAGGGATTGATTGCAGAGCACGAAGGGAGAATTAAACAACTCGTTAATTCCAATACCACAATTATTCTAGACCATCGATCGTCACTTGCCAATAGATATATGGTTGGCATTAGTTCCACTACCAAACGAGCAGTTTCCATTGCGGAACTCAACAATAGTTTTAAATGTTATGCTAGTGAGGAACCCACAATCATCCCTGATCATTGATCTTCTCCAAGATAATTCTTGACCGTTGCATCAAGTTGAGTGGAAGGAAAGAGTAATTCATGGACCATAGATCATAGAAGTGACATACACATGGTCAGACCGACATTGACCACTTTGGGTAAAATTGACCTAAGGAAATGTGCATGAAGGAATTTTAGCTGAAGCTGAAGTTTCAAAGTAAACATGAGCCATATGATCGTAGATAAATTTTTGGTAAAAAAGAAGAGTCGATGGATTTAAACCAAGGAAAAGAAACATTACAAATGGATTGATTCATCTCTCTAAGAACACAATCAATGAACAACATTCATTTCGGGTTAAAATATGTGAGGAGGTTACACTTTGGATAATCTAACTTCAGGTAAAATGAGAAGTAAGAAAGGTGAAGTTAACCGACGTTCTGAACTCATGAACTTTCGTAAACCATCAGATCAGAGGAAGAGAAGAGAAATCCTCTCAGTCGTTGATCTATTCAAAGCACACCAAGGATGAGTGTGTTCAACTTCGGTGCTGACCACTTCGGAAAAAAAGGGTTGAGAACAAGTAAGATTACTTGAACGCCGTAGTCCCGAAGTTGACATGAGTCATCCGATCTAAGGAACACTTTGGAAAGCATCCCGACTATTGGATCAAGTTTGGTGGAAGGAGAGGGTAAGCCACAAAGTGTCCCAAAGTAGATGCAAGTCGTCTAATCTAAGGAACACTTCGGGAAATATCCCGATTGTCGAATCAAGGAAAGTATAAGGATGGGATAAGAAAGGAAAAACATTTGAGATATCGAATAATCAAATTCTCAATAGCCATTGGATTCAGTTAATATTTTTCGGTTTAAATGAGGACCATTGGATTTGGACAAGACATGATGGTTGTTGGATCAAAATAATGGTCAACTTTAGCTTTGACCACTTCGACGAAAAAAGGATTCATAACATATGAGTTCACCCAAAGGTAGAAGTTCTGAAGATACATTTCGGGAGTTAGGAAAATCGTTAGATCTAGGAGAAGAGAATGTGCCACATGAGGAGATCTATGTCAGCAAGGACACGTGGTGCAATTAGATCATGAAAAGTGCCAAAGTGCAGTTGGCACTTCAGGTATGTTTAAGTCATGAATCTAAGTGACATGTGGCATTCACTTAGTCAGTGCCACATCAACAAGTGATGTCATCAAGTTATGTCACTCCATGAGTTTTTACTTTGGGAGTTTCACCACCAGCAAATGCCCAAAGTCCCAAAGTTTTGAAATGAATGAGAACAATTCATTGTGCAAATAAAATCCAACCGTTGAAGATTATGGACACATGTGTTTTATTCGGGATTTTGTAAAGAGGTTTTAAGTCGTGAAGGACGAAGTCCCGAAGTAACGGCAATCATCCATCTCGTCGTGCGATTAAAACGTGACCGTTAATCTTGAAAAGTGATCAAGCACTTATTTAGCCTAGCGCCTGGTCACCACCTAGGGTCATATGGAATAGAGAAATAAGGGTAAAAGAAGAGGAAATGCTTAAATCAATGAGCCTGTGGTTTTGTGCATATGTTCATATGTAAATGGTTTGAAGGAAGTGCCTCATACAGATTTAATTCGACAGAGAGTTAACACTAGAACAAAACAAATAATTGATAAAATCTCAAATATGATCTGTTGGTGAACTGAGAACACAACAGAATCATGAGTACGATATAATGAGTTGATCCACGTCTGTGATCAACTCGTGAAAACAAAAGAACCGACACACAATGATTATTAAAAGAGAGTTAATTCATGAGCATTATGAATATATGATAAAAGGAAAAATGATATTATTTAAAGATTAATATTATCATTTAAATGAAAAGGTACAATGTTTCAAATATCAGAAGACACAATGATTGAAATTAACACCAGTTGGAAGACTATATAAAGAAGAGGGAATGGTGATAAGAAAGAGTAGTTGAATTTGTTGAAGTATATATATTTATATATAATGGATTGAATGAAGGTTCATTCTATCAGGTTGGTGCATGTTTACAAGTTGGGTCTTGTATGAGGATTGGATTCCTCTCATCTCAGTTGGATATGAGATCAACAAGCTGGGACTTGTTATGAGGGTTGGATTCCTCATTTCTTAGTTGGATCGAAGAACTACAATATGGGTCTTGTAACAGAGAGTTGGGTCTCTCATAGTTGTTTGAAGATGAAATTCAAATATTGATCTTATGTATTCATTCAAGTTAAATAAATAAATAAAGTATTTATTATTTTATATATATTGGTTGAGAAAATGAAACAATATATGTTGTTCAGTTAATTTATGAAAAGTGGAAAATTGATCAAATGTTTGTGACACTGATTCACCCCCCCATCTTAGTGTCAAGTATCCATTTCAACAATTAGTATCAGAGCAGGTTCCTTCATCACAGTTTAAAAAACTGAAGGTAGATTTAGTAGAAATCGGTGTACAAATTGTTATCTCCACAAAAGAAGCTCCCTTATTTGATGGAACAAATTATTTATCTTGGAGATAAAATATGAAAAGATATTTGAAGTCAAGAGGATCTAGAGTTTGGGATTCAGTAGTAAGTAATCCCTGCAACTTAACTACTTCAAAGAGAAAAACCAAATCTGCAAAGGAAGCAAGGAGAAACAATTCAATAACCTTAAAAGCAATTCAGGATGGTTTGTCAGACCAAGTGAAAGAAAACAAGGAGCACTACAAATATGCTAAATAATTATGGCTTCAAATAGAAAATAGTTATCAGAATGAAACACAAGAAGAAGAGAAATACTATCAAAGTGAGGAACAAGACTTAGATAAAGAGGATTCCTATCATAATAAGGAAAAAGACTCGAATGAACAAGATTCCTATCAGAATGAAGAACACAATACAAAGAAAAATATTTCTAATCAAAATGAAATGCATGATTTGATACAAACCCCATTCAAAAATGAGGAAGACAACTTCATCAAGGAATTTAGGCATATATTAGTAATCACTAAAGAAAAATTACATAATCTTAAGACTGATGTTACAATTGTAATAGAAGAGATTTGTATGCAACCAAGAAATTAAATGCATATTAAAGTTCCTGTGGATGTTCTTGACCATATTGAAAATACAATAATGTACACTTTTGAAGAGTTGGAGACACTTCAACAGTTAGATCAATCTAACCATGAAGAGTTTGAATAGAGAGTTCAGCTAGAAGACAAAGAAAATGAGATCAAAATATTGAAAATCGAAGTTACTAATCTAATAGAAGAGATGGAAGAATTAAAGACACATGACAGTAAAAGAAAAAAAGTACTAAAAGAATCAAAAGAATTAGTTAACCATATAAACACTCAACTTGAGGAAATTAAATAAACTGAAGAAGACTTAAAGATCCAATTAACAAGGAAAGAAAATTCTTACCACATGTTGGAATTGGAAATCATCAATTTCAAAAAGATAAATGAAAGTACTAATGCAGATCTAATGACTCAAAATGAAGAAGCTAAGAAAAAGGAAGAAGCCCAAAAGATACAAATAATTAAAAAGGAAGAATCATGTCAAATTTTTGAATTATAATCCATCAACCTCAAAATGATTCAACTAGAATACGAGGAAGAAATCAAAATATTGAAAACTAAAGTTTTTGATCTAACAAAAGATATGGAAGAATTGAAGACATGTGACAAAACTTTTAAATGCAAAGAAGTATTGGATGAGACATAAGAAATAGTCATCAATCTAAAGACTCATCTTGAACATGCTAAACATGTGGAAGAAGCTCTTAATATTCAGTTGACTAAAAAGGAAGAATTATGTCAAATATTGAAGCTAGAAATAGTCGATCTCAAAAAGATGAATGAAAAGACAAATAAAATTGTCAATTTCTAGAATAGATGAACTATCCTAGAAAGGAGCACCATGTACAAACATGAGAAAGAATCATCCTTCTAAAAAGGGAAAGGTGGAATTACAAAGCAATTACGAGTCATGAACTTTGTTAAGGAAGGAAGCTATAGAAGTAAAAAACAAGAAGAAAATCAAATGACGGATTTCTCAAGCCAAAATAAAATCAAGAATGGAAACACCTTCAATGGATATTTCTTTTCTTGTCATAGATTTGGCCATAAAGCAATGGAGTGTAGGAAAATAGAGAAAGTATATACAAGAAAATCCAAAAACTCAATTGGATGTTGGAGATGCAATTTTGTTCGGCACACAACAAATTTTTTGCTTACTGATGCAGAAGCATCGCTCCATCTCAACACGCGCCAACTAATAAACACGCATGGTGTGCATTAAAGGAAGGAGAGGCATATCCCTATTATTTTTTCCTCAAGAATCCAAGGCGTGATATAGGCATTAACTCAATACAAGATGGAAGAGCCAAATCATGCTTTCACACAAGTTGGAGATACGGTCGTCATTAATAGGCTGACGAAAAATTAGATCTGCGTCCGAGTTGGAGCAGGATCGCCATCACTATAATTTGGCATTTCTATAAGCATCAGGGGTGGTGATTTGACACCATTATCTAGCTTGTGAGGGAAGATTATTTGATCCCCTCTTGTATAAATATTAAATATTTGTATTGTAAGAAAAGTAGAGGTTATATGATCGTAGCTTAGATGGTATTCGATAGATCCTTATAGAAGGTTAGACAATAGGAGGTTGACAATATCCGAGACGTAGTTGTAGCTTGGACTCCACCATTGTAAATTGGCATTCCACCATTAATAGAAAGAATGACAGTTTTTCCTGTTTTACATTTTAGTTCAATGGATTTTGTGCTATGAATGTCATTTGCATGTTTATGAGTTGTATATGGATGTTAGAAATCATTTGCAGGGATAGAGATACAATTTTCTATCCGAGAGTGTGTTAAGTTAAGTATGGAACTCTAGGCTAAGTGAAAGGAGTGCGCAATAGAGATGGGAAACTATGTAAGCCAATTCAAGGAGTGTGTATCTGAACTCAAGGGATTCATAAGAGAAGTTGCTAGGAGGGAACACCAGATTAATTTACAGACTCAGAGAGAAATTTCAAGGCAGTTAAGTCCCTTGGAGATAAAGACTAGGTGGAGAGAAACACGATCCAGAGATACTGAACACTCTAGAATACTCTGTCAAGAGGGCATTGAGCTTGGGTGAGCATACACAGGAACTACACGATCGAAGGTGTAGGAGAATCCCATAATTGTTGAACATTCTAGTGAAGGAAGGTTTTGCAAGAAGTGCATCGACAAAGGAAAGGATATGCCTTAAACCATTCCAGGAGGCTAAGAGAGAATCCGTAGAAGAACTGAGTCAAGTGCAAGGAGTGCACCTAAGGTTTTATGAATTCTCCTTGCAAGCTCAAGATTAAGGATGAGAAGCTCGAAGAGGAACTTGGAAACTTTGAAGTTTTCAAGCCAAGAAAAGTTGCAGGAGATTTGCACAGATTTATGCAAGGAGTGCAGGAATCCTTAGAGAACAACCTAAGTCTCTAAAGGATAAATTACACTAAGCATGCAAGGAAGCCGAGGATTTTCCAAAGGCTCTAAGATGGAGAGGTCTCTCATCGTCGAGGAGGAAACAGGTGGTAGAAGATTGAGAAGTTTGGGAGAAGGAGCTTCGTGAGTTTTGTTGGGAGAAAACAAAGGATCTTTGAGAAGTCCCAAAGGGAGATTTCAATCTAGGTCGTTATATCTGGAACGACATGTGGAAAGGGATCAATGCATCATTGATTCAATATCGAAAGAGACAAAGTCAAGGAGAGGCAAGACTCATGAAGTCCAAACTCACGATTGAACACATCCTTTGATCGCAAGAATAACGAGGAAAGTGTGTCTAGTCCCGAAGCATTCATCGATTCAGAAATTGAGAAAATAGAGAAATAAGCTTACGAGAGTTCTGAAGCATGGGGTCATGAAGGGAATTGACCCATGATCGCAGTCCATAATCACATTAATGAGGAGGTCTAGCTCGAGAGCTAGTGTTGTCAGCGCAAGAGATGAAAGCGCTAAGGAGAGGGTCTGTAGGCACTACATAGTGGGTGCTGAGGAAGAGTAAAGATGTATGTGTCAAGTCAAATCGGTTCCACCTAGAACCCAACGAATCATTTGACTCGACGACTTGATCAATCCTAGACTGGGAGGTCGTGCCAACCCAACAAGGGAGAAGGGGGGTTGTCACCAAGAGTGGTATCAATGCTTGATTTCGTCTACAGAGTGTGGGCGAAGGGAGACAAAAGAGATAGTCTGATACCAAGAGTGGTATCAGAGATCTATTTCTCTCAGGCGGAGAGAAGGGGATACAAATATAGTCTCATAACTTGATTTTGTCTGCAGAGTGTGGGCGAAGGGAGACGAAAGAGATAGTCTGATACCAAGAGTTCTATTAGAGATCAATTATCAGAGCTTGATTTCTCTCAGGTGGAGGGAAAAAAGTAAAGGAGCTGGTGCATAATTAATTTATGTTAGCTAGGGAAACAGGGTGCGATGCTCTATTGGAGTTGTTGCAAGGTGTGAAAAAAATGATAAGAATTTGGGTGAGTTGTAGATAGAGCGAGATGGCCATTAGAGGTCATAAGCATGGTCGAGGAGAAGTCCAATCGTAGAAGAGAAAGGCGGATATGGACAAGGAGCTCAGTGAAATTCGAGCATGGATGGAGAAGATAGAATTCAAGATGCAGCAGGAGTCAAAGGTACACTGGAGGTACGAATGGCCTTTGAAGATGATACCCAGATGGCTTGTTCAAAATTTTTTGGCTAGAAGGTAGCAACAAAGGTTAATAAGGTGGCTGAGGCATGTTGAAAACCTCGGTCATGAGGGAAAGAGATCTAGTAAGAGTCTCATAGATTTCCAGGTGGGAAACGAGAAGGGATCAGTGGATCTCATAAACTGCCAGGTGGGCAGAGGAGACATTCCATATTGCCAGGTGGGAAAGGGAGAAGAGATGAGCTGAGTTGAGAGTTCAATGACAGATGAGGAGGTGGAAGAGAAACCTCACTTAGATGGAGATTCATACAAAACTAAGATCTACATGAATGAAGATGATGACAAGTTAGAAAATTTCATCACAATGAAGGAAGAGGGTCAGAGGGACATTCTTCTCATTGGGGGATTCAATATAATCCTACCAAGCAACTGAGGAGAGGCTAGCACATATGTTGTAGAGGCGACAAGGAGACAAGAAGAAGAGACTGTCATGCATGAAACATAACAACTCCTGATGTCTATCCCAACAGAAGGAGAATGCCCAGTTGAGTTATTCACTCAGTGGGAATTGGAGTTAAGGGCATCAGATTATTGGTTAGACAATCCAAAACCAGAAGGTGGCTTCCAGGAGATAGCCATTCCGGGGAAGATACACCAATATGATTTGCGGCTGGGGGAAGCTGGAGAAAAACCAGCCAAAGAAATGATAGGGATCAATCTGTTAGGGGAAGCAATTGAAAAATAGTTTAGTATAGATACTGTAGAAGTGGAGGATGCAATAGAATGGCAAGATAAGGGAAAAAATGGTGAACATGTCTTGGGAAGTCAATGTTATTTTCCCATCAACAGGAACCAAGTGCAGCGAAATAGTCTTCAACAGAATAACCATCTGATGGAACATTTGGACGAGGTGATTGAGAGGATAAGAAAGTTGATGTCAGAGTTGACAGAAGAATTGATCAGCAAGAGGAAGCTGGATGAAAGGAAACCTGCATGAGTAGTGGGGATGATGCAGGAACAAAAGAAACAATGCAGAGGAGCCGAGAGAAATCTCCAAGAGAAAGTTTGGGATCCAGGTGGATTTCAGCCATGTTGGACGACTCATGAGTAGGAGATCATGATTTTTGAAGCTGTGGAGTATGATGCAGGAGAATCACTCCATATCAACATGCGTAGGCTAATAAACATGCATGGTGCACATTCAAGGAAGGAGAGGCGTCACCCTCTCAGTTTTTCCTCGAGAATGCAAGGCGTGATCCAGGCATTAACTAAAGACAAGTTGGAAGAGATAAATCATGCTTTCACAAAAGCTGGAGATAAGGTCGCCATTAATAGGATGACGGAAAATTAGATCTGTGTCCGATTTGGAGCAGAAGCGCCGTCATTATAATTTGGCTTTTCGATAAGCATTAGTGGTGGTAATTTGACACCATTAGTTATCTTGCGAGGGAAGTTCATTTGAGCCCCTCTTATATAAATCTTTGTATTGTAGGAAAAGTAGAGTTTAGATGACCATAGGTTAGATGGTTTTCGGTCGATCCTTACAAAAGGTTAGATGGTAGGAGGTTGACGAGAGACGAGACGCAATTGCAGCTCAGACTCCACCATTGCAAATTGACGTTCCACCATTAATAGAAAGAATGACAATTTTTCTTGTTTTATATTTATGTTCAATGGATGTTGTGCTATGAATGTCATTTTCATATTTATGAGTTATAGATGGATGTTAGAAATCATTTAAAGGGATAGAGATACAATTTTCTATAAGAGAGTGTGTTAATTTAAGTATGTAACTCTAGGCTAAGTACAAGGAGTGCGCGCTAGAGCTAGGAAACTCTGTAAGACAATGCAAGGAGTGTACATGTATCTGAACTCAAGGGACTCAGAAGAGAAGTTTCCAGGAGGGCACACCAGATTAATTTACAGACTCAGGGAGAAATTTCAAGGCGGTTAAGTCCCTTGGAGATAAAGACTGGGTGGAGAGACACGGTCCAGAGATACTGAACACTATGGAATACTCTTCCAGGAGGGAATTGTGCTTGCGTGAGAATACCAAGAACTACACGATCGAAGGTGTAGGAGAATCACATAATTGTTGAACATTCTAGTGAAGGAAGGTTTTGCAAGAAGTGCATCGACAAAGGAAAGGAGATGCCTTAAACCTTTCCAGGAGGCCAAGAGAGAATCCACCTTACAATTGATTCAAGCACAAAGAGTGTGCCTAAGGTGTTGTGAATTCACCTTACAAGCTCAGGAGGAAGGATGAAAATCTCGCAGAGGAACTTGGAACCTTGGAGGTTTTCAAGCCAAGCAAAGTTTCAGGAGAGTTGCACAGATTTATGCCAGGAGTGCAGGAAGCCTTCGAGAACAACCTAAGTCTTGAAAGGATAAATTAAAATAAGCATGCAAGGAATTAGAGGATTTATCGAAGGCTCGAAGATGGAGAAGTCACTCATCGTCGAGGAGGAAACAGGTGGCAGGAGATGGAGAAGTTCAGGAGACCGATCTTCGTAAGGTTTTTTGAAAGAAAACAAAATATCTTCGCGAAGTCGTGAAGGGAGATTTCAATCTAGGCCGTTGGATCTGGAAGGGCACATGGCAAGGGATCAGTGCATCACTGATTCATGATAGGAAGCGACAGAGTCGAGGGGATGTAGGATTGAACTCGCGATTTGATCACATTCGTTGATCGCGGGAAGAATGAGGATCGTAGATCTAGTCCTAAAGCATTTGCCGATTCGAAAATCGAAAAAATAGAGAAAGCATATCGAGAGAGTCCTGAAGCATGGGGTTGTGAAGAGAATTGACCCACAATCATAGTCCGCGGTAACATCAATGAGGAAGTCTATCCTGAGTGCTAGTGTTGTCGGTGCAAGAGATAAAAGTTCTAAGGAGAGGGTCCACATGCACTAGATAGTGGGTGCTGAGGAAGAGTAAAGGGGCGTGTGTCAAGTCAAATCGGTTCCACCTGAAACCTGACGAGTCATTTGACTCGACGACTTGATCAATCCTATAGAGGGAGGTCCTGCCAGCCCGAAGGAGGAGAAGGTGGGTTGTCACCACATACATTGATTTGTTACAACTGTGATAGGTTTGGGCACAAATCCCAAAACTGCAAGAATACAAAAAGTCAATATTTGAATAAGTCTTTCAAGTTAATGGCAAAACCTAATAAAAGTTGGAAGAATAATGGATATTACAAATCTCCAAAAACACAATTAGAAAGAGAAGATCCAAAAAGAAGAATATCTCATAGAAAGATATGGAAAAGAAAATATGAAGGAGAAAGCAAGAAAGATGATATTACACCTGAAAATGAAGAAATTAATAATAAGAGCATGATGGTTGAAGGTCCCAATAAAGAATGTGAAATTCAATATGAAATAAATCAATCCCAAGAAAAGCAAGTTCCAATAGAAGAATATGGGACAGTATCCAATTCTGATGATGTCATAATTTGTTAGCCAAAGAAATAAAATACAAAAAGAAGTATAAATTGGATTCTACAAAATCAAAGGATTATGCCAAGATTTTTTAAAATTAATGGGAGAAGTGACTTTGTCAGGAAGAGATACCCTTTCAGAAACAAAGGGGGAGATTAGTTAGAGGCAAAGATAGCATATTGACAGGGGGACCCATTCACTTATGGCAGGAAGAGCATGAATGAAGGGGGAGTTACCCAAGTTCATATTTTGGTCAACAAAATGCAGACAAACAAAGGTTGATCATAAGAGAAGAAACCCTTTTCCATTGATGTCAAATGGGGAGAGTGAATTCATAGAGAAAAGCATCATCACAGGGATATTTTTTGTATGAGGTTAGTGTCTTTCCCTTGATGACAAAGGGCGATATTGTTGGACATATTGTCATTGATATTTTGTCATTGATGTCAACATTTGATGTCATTGTGATGTGATGATAAGTTGTTATGATGAATTTTCATTGTTGAGTTATCATTGATGAAATTGACATTGATGTCAAAAGTATAACAGTTAGCAGAGAATGAAAATGTCAAACAATATGTAGATATCAAAGCTCATAAGGAAAATCACATTGCTGAAACATGATCAGATCAAATTGTGACTGTTGGATACCTAAACCACCAGATCAAGGGCAAGGATTGATTACAAAGCATGAACGTAGAATTAAACAACGCATTAATTCAAATCCCACAATTAGTCTAGACCATCGGATTATAGGAGAAGGATCATTGGAGGACTGATCAATGATCAGATCAAGTCATGACCATTGGATATGCAAGTGCTAGATCAAGGGTAGGGATTGATTGCATAGTGCGAAAAGAGAATTAAACAAAGCATTAATTCCATTCTCACAATTATTCTAGACCATCGATCGTCACCTACCAATAGATCTATAATTTGCATCAGTTCCACTATGAAACGAGCAGTTTCCATTGCAGAACTTGACAATATTTTTAAACATCATGGTAGTGAGGACCCCACAATCATCCTTGATCATTGAACTGCTCCAAGAGAATTCTCGACCTTTGGATCAAGTTGAGTGGAAGGACAGAGTAATTCATGGACCATAAATCATGCAAGTGACATATGCTTGGTTAGCCCGACATTGACCACTTCGGGTAAAATCGATCGAAGGGAATGTGGATGACGAAATTTTAACTGAAGCCAAAGTTATGAATTAAACGTGATCCATCTGATCGTAGGTAACGTTTTGGGAAAAAATTAGAGTCGTTGGATTCAAACCAAGTAAAAGAATCATTGCAGATAGATCCATCCATCGATTTAAGATCATGATCAACGAAGAACATTCATTTCTAGTTAAAAGTTGTGAGGATGTTACACTTTGGGTAATATCACTTCAGGTAAAGCGAGAAGTAAGAAAGGCGAAGTTAACCGAAGTTCTGAAGTCATGAACTTCCGTCAACCATTGGATTAGAGGAAGAGCAGGGAAATCCTGTCAACCTTTTATCTATTCAGAGCATGCCAAGGATAAATGTGGTCAACTTTGGCGGTGACCACTTTGGCAGAAAATTGTTGAGAAAAAGTAATATTAACTTAAGGCCAAAGTCTTGAAGTGGACATGAGTCATATGATCTAAGGAACACTTTGGAAAATATCATGACCATTGGATCAAGTTTAGTGGAAGGATAGGGTAAGAGACAAAGTGTCCCGAAGTAGACGCAAGTCATCTGATCTAAGGAACACTTTGGGGAATATCCCGACCATCAGATCAAGTAAAGTAGAAGGATAGGATAAGAAAGGAAAAAGGTTTGAGATCTTGAATACCCAAATTCCCGATAGCAGTTGGATTGAGTTAATATTTTTTGGGTTAAATGAGGACCATCGGATTTGGAAAATATATGATGGTTGTTGGATCAAAATAATGGTTAACTTTGTTGTTGACTACTTCGGAGAAAAAGGATTCAAAACATATGAGTTCACCCAAAGGCCGAAGTTTCGAATTCACTCTCACCTGTCGATCTAAGATACATTTCAGGAGTTAGGAAAACTGTTAGATCCAGGAGAAGAACATGTTCCACATGAGGATATCTATGCCAGCAAGGACACATGGCACAATCAGATGATGAAAAGTGTCAAAGTGAAATTGGCACTTTAGGTATGTGTAATTCAAAAATCTAAGTGACATGTGGAAACCACTCAGTCAGTGCCACATCAACAAGTGAGGTCAACAAGTTACTTCACTTTGTGAGTTTTTACTTTTGGATTTTCACCACCAGCAAATGCCCGAAGTCCCAAAGTTCTGAAATGAACGAGAACCATTCATCATGAAAATAAAATCCAATTGATGAAGATTATGGACATGCATATTTTATTCGAGATATTTGTAAAGAGGATGGAAGTCGCGAAGGATGAAGTCCTGAAGTAATGATAGTCGTCCATCTCATCGTGCAATTAAAATGTGACCATCGATCCTGACAAGTGATCAATCACTTATTTATCCTAGCGCCTGGTCACCACCTATGGTCGTATGGAATAGAGAAATAAGGTTAAAATAAGAGGCAACTCTTAAATCAATGAGCCCGTGGTTTTTCACATATCATCATATGTAAATCGTTTGAAGGAAGCGCCTCATACATATTTAATTCGACATATATTTAACACTAGAACAATACATAGAATTGATAAAAAAATCAAATATGATATGTTGGTGAGATGAGAACACAACAGTAGCATGAGTATGATATAAGGAGTCGATCCATGTCTATTATCAACTCATGAAGACAAAAGAACCGACACATAGTCATGATTAAAAGAGAGTTAATTCATGAGCATTATGAATAAAGGATAAAAGGAAAAATGATATTATTTAAAGATTAATATTGACATTTAAATGAAAAGGTACAATGGTTCAAATATCAAAAGACATAATGATTCAAATGCACACAAGTTTGAAGAATATATAAATGTAACATCCCGCTCTGGCGCACTGAGAACACTTATTATTTGAGGACACTTGCTCGCAAGTGATCTGGACCCTTTTTGATGTTAGACCTTTTATATATGATTATAATGTGATTGACAGATGACATGATGTGTTATTATT
>ML778427.1:84355-105141 GCA_009831015.1 Picea engelmannii
AATGTCGGGGGTTTACCATTAGGGTATGGATGTCGTTGCTCATTTATGGCAATTATTAGAAAAATGCAATGCGTCGTGCTTATTGTTGTCCCTGGTCTTGTAGTACTTGGTGGTTTGTATTGCGTAGTCTGTCCGTGTCGGGCAGGATCTAGACTCCTCTTGCAGCTTAGTATTTATGTCTGGGTGTAATCCGGTGGAAGGAATCCAGTGTCGTATCAAGAGTCTCGGGCTGTTTAAAGGCACAATTCCACTCTTGCGACACTCTCTGAGCCGTATCACTAGTCTCGGGCTGTTTAAAGGCACAGTTCCACTACTGCGACTCTACTGTTGGATTCCTTCATTCCGGGACAGTGTTGTGCCTAACCCCTGGTGTCTTTTCTGCTTACAGCTGCTAGTTGCACGCCTTGTGTCCAGGGGCGTTATTTCTTGTTGTCACAGTGACAAGTCGGGTCGTCTTGATTGTGTTCGTCTTACTCGTGTCTCGTTGGTTCGAGTGGTGACGAAGAGTCGGGGGGGGGGGGGTTGTTTCCCTACANAAAAAAAAAATTGCACCTGTTGTCAGAGTAGTTGTCCTTAACATAGGAGGGTTGTTACAATAAACACCAAGGAATGGTGAGAAGAACGAGTGGTTGAATTTGTTGAAGTATGTATATTTATATATAATGTATTGAATGAAGGTTCATTCTATCAAGTTGGTGCTTGTTTACAAGTTAGGTCTTATATGAGGATTGGATTCCAAACATCTTAGTTGGATCTAATATCAACAAGCTGGGATTTGTTATGAGGGTTGGATTCCTCATTTCTCAGTTGGATTTGAGAACTACATGATGGGTCTTGTAACAGAGAGTTGGGTCTCTCATAATTGTTTGAAGATGAAATTCAAATATTTATCTTATGTATTCATTCAAGTTAAATAAATAAATAAAGTATTTATTATTCTATATATATTGGTTGATAAAATGAAATAATTATATGGTGTTCAGTTAATTTATGAAAAGTAAAAAATTGTCCAAATTTATGTCACACTGATTCAACCCCCCCTCCCCCCCTCTCAGTGGAAAGTATCCATTTCAACAATTGGTATCAGAGCAGGTACCTTCAACACCATTTAAAACATTGAAGGTATATTTATAAGAAATGGGCAGACAAATTGTTATCTCCACAAAAGAAGCTCCCTTATTTGATGGAACAAATTATTTATCATGTACGGAAAAGATGAAAATATATATGAAGTCAAGAGGATATAGAGTTTAGGATTTGGTAATAAGTAATCCCTGGCACTTAAATACTTCAAAGGGAAAACAAAATATGAAAAGGAAGCAAAGAGAAACAATTTAGTAGACTTAAAAGAAATTCAGGATGGATTGTCAGACCAAGTAAAATAAAAGATGACGCATTACAAATTGGCTAAAGAATTATGTATTCAACTAGAAAATAGTTATCAGAATGAAACACAAGAAGAAGATAAATACTATCAACATGAGGAACAAGACTCAGATAAAGAGGATTCATGTCAGAATAAGGAAAAAGACTCTAATGAAGAGAATTCATATCAAAATGAAGAACACAATAAATAGAAAAATATTTCTCATCAAAATGAAATGAAGGATTTGATGCAAACCTCGATCAAGGAATTGAGGCATACCTCAGTAATCATTAAAGAAAAATTACATAATCTTAAGACTAATGTTACAGTTGTAATAGAAGAGATACGTATGCAACCAATAAATTATATGCATATTAAAGTTCCTGTGGATGTTCTTGACCATCTTTAAAATATAGGTATGTGCACTTTTGAAGAGTTGGAGAAAATTCAACATTTAGATCAATCTAACCATGAAGAGTTTGAACAGAGAGTTGAGCTAGAAGACAAATAAAAGGAGATCAAAAGATTGAAAACAGAAGTTAGTAATCTAATTGAAGAGATGGAAGAATTAAAGATACATGACAGTAAAAGAAAAGAAGTACGAAAACAATCACAATAATTAGTTAGCAGTCTAAACACTCAACTTGAGGAAATTAAAGAAAGTGAAGAAGACCTAAAGGTCCAGTTAACAAGGAAATAAAATTCTTACCACATGTTGGAATTGGAAATCATCAATTTCAAAAAGATAAATGAAAGTACTAATGCAGATCTAATGAATCAAATTGAAGAAGCTAAGAGAAAGGAAGAATCCCAAAAGATCAAATAACTAAAAATGAATAATCATGTCAAATGTTTGAATTATAATCCATCAACCTCAAAAGAATTCAACTAGAATACGGGGAAGAAATCAAAATATTGAAAACTATTTTTTTTTATTTAACAAAAAATATTGAAGAATTTAATACATATGACAAAACTATTAAATGAAAATAAGTCTTGGATGAGACAAAAGAAATAGTCATCAATCTAAAGACTCGTCTTGAACATTCTAATGAAGTGAAAGAATCTCTTAATATTCAGTTGACTAAAAAGGAAGAATTATGTCAAATATTGAAGTTAGAAATAGTCAATCTCAAAAAGATGAATGAAAAGACAAATAAAATTGTCAATTTCCAAAATATCTCAACTATCCTAGATAAGATTTGGAAGAGCCAAAGATCAACTGATGACAAAAGTAGTCTTGGATACAATAATAAAGAAGACAATGACAAATGGAGCACCATTTACAAACATGAGAAAGGATCATCTTTCTCAAAAGGAAAAGGTGCAATTAAAAAACAATTACAAGTCATGAACTTTGTTAAGGAATGAAGATATAGAAGTAAAAAGGAAGAATAAAATCAAATGTTAGATTTCTCAAGACAAAATAAAATCAAGAATGGAAACACCTTCAATGGCTATTGCTTTTCTTGTCTTAGATTTGGCCATAAAGAAATGGATTGCAGGAAAATAGAGAAAGGGTATACAAGAAAATACAAAAACTTAATTAGATGTTGGAGATTCAATTTTGTTGGGCACACACCAAAACTTTGTCATACAATGAGATGTTACAACTGTGATAGGTTTGGGCACAAATCCCAAAACTGCAAGAATACAAAAAATCAATATTTGAATAACTCATTCAAGTCGGTGACAAAACCTAATAAAAGTTGGAACAAGAAAGGAGATGACAAATATCAAAAAACACAATTAGAAAGAGAAGATCCAAAAAGCAAAATATCTCATAGAAATATATGGAGAAGAAAATTTGAATGAGAAAGAAAGAAAGATGATATTACACCTGAAAATGAAGAAATTAATAATAAGAACATGATGGGTGAAGGTCCCAATAACGAATGTGAAAGTCAATACAAAATAAATCAAGCCCAAGAAAAAGACGTACCTATACACGAATATGGGACAATATCAAATTATGATGAAGTCATAATTTTTTAGCCAAAGAAAGAAAATACAAAAAGAAGTTTAAATTGGGTTTTACAAAATCAAAAGATTATGCCAATATTTTTTAAAATTAATAGGAGAAGAGACCTTGTCAGGAAGAGATACCCATTCAAAATCAAAGGGAAGATTAGTTAGTCAATTGTGGCAGGAAGAGCATGAATGTAGGGGGAGTTACCCAAGTTCATAATTTGGTCAACAAAATGCAGACAAACAAAGGTTGGTTATAAGGGGAGCAACCCTTTTCCATTGATGTCAAAGGGGGAGAGTAACTTCATAGAGAAAATAATCATCATAGGGGGAGTTTTTGTCTAAAGTTAGTGTGTTACCCATAATGAAAAGGGGGGATATTGTTGGACATATTGTCATTGATATGTTTTAATTGATTTTAATAGTCGATGACATTGTGATGTGATGATAAGTTGTTATGATGAATTGTCATTGTTGAGATAACATTGATGAAATTTTCATTGATGTCAATAGTATAACAGTTAGTAGAGAATGAAATTGTAAGACAATATGCATATATCAAAGATTAGAAGGAAAAGAGCATTGTAGGAACACGATCAGATCAATTTGTGACCGTTGGATACGCAAAGTGAAAGATCAAGGGAAGGGATTGATTACAAAGTGCGAAGGGAGAATTGAAAAAAACATTAATTCCAATCCCGCAATTAGTCTAGACCGTCATATTACAAGAGAAGGACCGTTGGAGGACTGGTCAACAATCAGATCAAGTCATGACAGTTGGATATTCAAGCGCCATATCAAGAGCAGGGATTGATTGTTGAGCACGAAGGAGAATTAAAAAATGTGTTAATTCCAATTCCACAATCAGTCTAGACCGTCGATCGTTACCTAGCGATATATCTACGGTTGGAATCAGTTTCACTACAAAACAAGAAGTTTCCATTTCAGAACTCGAAAATAGTTTTAAACATCGTTCTAGTGAGGATGCTGCAATCATCCATGATCATTGATTTTCTCCAAGATCATTCTCGACCGTTGGAGAAATTTGAGTGGAAGAACAGAGTAAGTTATGGACCATATATCATGGAAGTAACATACGCATGGTCATCCCAACATTGACCACTTGGGGTAAAATCGACCGAAGGAAATGTACATGAAGGAATTTTAGCCAAAGCTAAAGTTCCTAAGTAAACATGAGCCATCTAATCATAGGTAACGTTTGGGTAAAAAAGAAGAGTCATTGGATTTAAACCAAGGCAAAGAAACATGACAGACAAATCAATTCTTTGATCTAAGATCACAATCAATGAACAACATTCATTTCAGGTTAAAATTTGTGAGGAGGTTACAGTTCATGTAATCTCACTTCAGGTAAAACAAGAAGTAAGAAAGGAGAAGTTAACCAAAGTTCTGAAGTCATGAACTTTCCTCAACCGTCTTATCAGAGGAAGACAAGAGAAATCCTATCAACCTTTTCTCTATTCAGAGCGCACAAAGGATGAGTGTGGTCAACTTCAACATTGACCACTTCGGCAGAAAAGGGTTGAGAACAAGTAATATCACCAAAAGGTCAAAGTTCCGAAGTGGAGATGAGTCGTTCGATGTAAGGATCACTTTGGAAAGCATCTCGACCATTGGATCAAGTTTAGTGGAAGGAAAGGGTAAGACACAAAGTGTCCCGAAGTAGACGCAATTCATTTGATCTAAGGAACACTTTGGGAAATATTTGGACCATCGGATCAAGGAAAGTAGAAGGATAGGATAAGAAAGGAAAAAGGTTTGAGATCCTGAATACCCAAATTCTCGGTAGCCGTTGGATTGAGTTAATATTTTTCGGGTTAAATGAGGACCATCAGATTTGAGCAATACATGATGGTCATTGGATCAAAATAATGGTCAACTTCAGTGCTGACCACTTTGGAGAAAAAGGATTTAGAACATATGAGTTCACTTGAAGGTCAAATTTCTGAAGTCGCTTTCAACCGTCGGTCTAAGATACATTTCAGGAGTTAGGACAACCTTTAGATACAAGAGAAGAACATGTCCCACATGAGGAGATCTATGTCAGCATGGACATGTGGCATAATCATATGATGACAAGTGTCAAAGTGCAGTTGGCACTTCAGGTATCCGTAAGTCACGAATCTAAGTGACATGTGGTAGCCACTCAGTCAGTGCCATGTTAACAAGTGAAGTCAGCAGGTAACATCACTCGAGGATTTTTTACTTCTTGAGTTTCACCACCAGAAAATTCTTGAAGTCTCGAAGTTCTGAAATGAACGAGAATTGTTCATCATGAAAATAAAATCCAACCGTTGAAGATTATGGAAACACGTATTTTATTTAGTATATTTGTAAAGAGGTTGGAAGTCACAAAGGACGAAGTCCTGAAGTAACAACATTATTCCATCGCATCGTGCAATTAAAATGGGCTCATCGATCTTGACAAGTGATCAAGCACTTCTTTAGCCTAACGTTTGGTCACCACCTGTGGTCATATGGAATAGAGAAATAAGGGTAAAAGAAGAGGCAATTCTTAAATCAATGAGTCTGTGGTTTTGCGCATATAGTCATATGTAAATGGTTTGAAGGAAGTGCCTCATACAAATTTAATTTGACAGAGAGTTAACACTAGAACCATACAGAGAATTGATAAAATATCAAATATGATATGTTGGTGAACTGAGAACACAACATAAGCATGAGTACGATATAATGAGTTGATCCAAGTCTCTGATGAACTCATGAAGACAAAAGAACCATCACATAGTCATGATTAAAAGAGAGTTAATTCATGAGCATTATGAATAAAGGATAAAATGATAAGTGATATTATTTAAATATTAATATTATAATTTAAATGAAAAGGTAAAATGGTTCAAATATCAAAAGACACAATGATTCAAATTCACACCAGGTTGGTGCCTATTTACAAGATGGGTCTTGTAACAAAGGGTTGGGTCTCTCATAATTATTTGAATATGAAATTAAAATATTGATCTTATGTATTCATTGAAGTTAAATAAATAAATAAATAATTTATTATTTTATATATATTGGTTGAGAAAACTAAATAAATATATGTTGTTCAGTTAACTTATGAAAAGTGGAAAATTGTCCAAAGTTTTGTGACACTGATAGACCCCCCCCTCTCAGTGTCAATTATCCAATTCAACATATAGGATGGGAGAAATTAATAAGATATAAGTACACACTATATGCGTGAATGTAAGAGTGAAGAGAGATAGAAAGAGATAGAGGGATAGGAGAACAAAAAGGGAAAGATGTATGAGCGTAGTGTGCCTATTTTGCACTGAATTATTCTGAAGAATATAATAAGAAGTTGGTCATTGTGGATGTATCCCATATTGGTTGAACCACGTTAAATGCTGGTGTATATGTGTAATGATGTGTTGTGATGTCTTCATTTTTATATTTATTGTCCGCAAATAATGTAAGGTTAAGACGCATATGTTATATGTTTTGATGATTCTATGTACACGATATAAGGTATAATAAAATAATGCTAAGTATGATGGATATGAGAATTGCCTCACATTCCTTCATGAATATGGAAACCTGGTTCCTATAGTCCCCTTATATACCTTAGGTGAGGTTTCACCTGCTTGCAAGTGATGTCGAAAGGGGAAATATCTTAGCATTTTGTTGGTGAATTCATGTTGAACCCTAGGTCTTCCTAGTGCGTGCCAAAAAATGGTTTTGTTGTCGGGACCGACATATACGACTGAGGGAATGTGGAGGGTGAATAAGGAAGAGATTGGAAAATGGTTAGATATGAAGGAGCATGATTTTTCCAGATATAAAAACAAGAACCCATGGATCATCTCGAAGAAGTAGTTATAGAGGTATGTATTTATAGATTTACATGATATTTTATTTATTGATTTCATGACATTTTTGGTTGATTGGATACAACAGTTAGTTGAAAGGAACAAGACATTCCTCACTTTTGTTGTGAGGAGTTGTATCCCTTATTTAATTCAACAATTTAGTACTATAAGTAATAAGGTCTTGAACGCAATTGAAATTTGGTTGGATAGTGTATAGAGGGGTTATATAACCAAGTTTCCTATAGATTGTACCCAATTATATAATGTTGTTGAAAGAGAGATTTTTAAGGGTCCATGTAGAAGATATTTGAAACACTTATCCACTTTGATAAATATGTTGTTGTGTGATAAGGGAGTTATGAAGATCGAAATTTATTTCCCTAGTAGTTATGAACCTTCGTGTGCATAGGGGGACTAGGGGATAACCAGGGGATGGTATAAGTGTATAGAAGAGAGGGATGTAGGTGTTAACACATAATATTGTATGGGTCAAAAAATTCACCTTGGTTTTTTTTTTCGAGTCATAAGTTTTATAGGACATAGGTTTTGATTCTTTAGGTTGTAATAATAAAGTTATATTTGGTTTCATAATGAATAAGGTTTTTTCTAGCATTGGTCTAAATTTTGATCTATGCGATTGTTGTCATGACAAGGTAAGAAGCCCCATGAGTCATACCTTTGTTTTTTTACAGCATTTCCTTGACATGTCATACATTCAGGTTGTACTCAAAGTCTCTCATGTGTCACTATCAATCCATTGAAGTGTCAAGTAAAAATGGTTTGATGTGTTACCAACTCACTAGGAGAGTTCGCAACGTACTCTAAGTAGTTCATGATTTCAATTTTGTCATCATTGCAGTTATAGGATCATGTCAAGGAGGATTTATGGTTTTCAGAGCCTACAATTTAATCAATTATCCAAGTATTATGTCATACCATCAACTAAAAACCTCCTCTAAGTGTGCAAGCTATGTTTGAGTTGGTGCTACAAACTGACAGACATACGCTGTGAACTAGCGATGTGAACTAGTTAAGGAGGAGCATTAGAGGTTAGATATCTTGCAAAAACACATGTTCAACTTTGATGGCGTATACATCAAGCCCAATTTTACTAGGTACTCCATGATTTTTTTCATGTTGCTTTAAAACTGAAAGAAGGTTTTTGGATGACTGATCTATTGGTGTTGCGAACTGGGGTTGCAGACTGGCGATATGAACTCATTTCCTGTAGCAGTTTCTTCTAACGATTTGATCATAAATACAAAATGGTAATGTGGGTTTTTCTAAAATTTTCTATGGAGGAGAATGATAATGTAGTTGACCTTCTGACCGAAATCCAAACTAACCCAGTTTGGAATTTGAAAGATAGAATTAAAACGCCAGTGTGCTACAAATTGGCGCTGCAAACTCTCTATTTTGCATAATTGTTGGATATTCGCCTTATTTGGAGGTTTCCACCTGTCAATGAAGGTTTGAATTGTCTCTCGGGAGTTATTTGGACATGGGGGAAATTTTTTCCATATCCAGATCAAGAAGAATGACCCGTTTCAAAAGGAATTTATCATAATAGATAAAATCCCCCAAAATAAGAATTTGTTAGGTTTTTGTTGGAGTCTTTTGTAATAAGACTCCTAAATGGAGAAGGATCTGGTGTAAATCCTTGGTTTTGACCTCCTTATGATATATAGAGATCATTCACTATATATGAAAGTGGATTTTGATAAGGAAAGGATTGGAATGGTGTGAGAGAGACTCATATTTTTTATATTGTCTATGTAACAGACTGACCTCCTATTGTATGAAGCAGAGTCAAGACTCTTTGGATAATGGAAATTACACCTTTTTCTTATTCACCCTATTCTATCTTACTTTGATTTTAGTTTATTGAATGATTCACTTGGATAATCGTATCTCTGTTTCAATTGAGGATCTATTGTAATACTGCTTGTAGAATATCAACGTTTTCATCTTTGATTTTGAGAAGTTATTATGTCAGAGAGTTTTATTCATATGTGTATCAATACTACCTGATGTAGATGATAGACATATTACATTTTATTGTAATGTATTCCACATATTCATGTTATGTCTTTAAATACTGATTTGAAATTATTCGAAGCGTTATTTTTTGGTGTATATTGTATGGAGTAAGTTGTGATTGAAAGTCATGTTGGAGTTTTCCATCGATTTGCACTTTTATAAACTATTATCTTTCCCATTCTGATGGGTACTTAGATTACACTTATAGTATTCAAAGTGTGACATTCAGTGCTAACATGTTTGCTGTTGTTTCCAGGGATGAAGTTGAATATTTTCCCTAGGAAGAATGACAAAGCTTAGCCCCAGTCTTTGATGGTGAACAAAGGCTGGTGAGACAGTATTGAATACACTTTTCACCTAGCGACTCCATGAAAAAAATAACCGGTGGTGACTCCATAATTTCCGAATGTCAAAGGAATTTATTGTTATTTTATCTCAAACATTTGCACCTCTTAAATTTTCTGTAGTTTCTGGTTTCCCACATACAGTACCTCATATGTCAGAATGGGGATATTTTCTTCCTATATTTAGAGAAAGGAAGGAGGATAATCATGCACATCATCTCATTAACTTTCATCAATGCATGGATCAGTTGGATCTACATCATGAGGATTTGTTGATGAAAATATTCATGCATTCATTAGAAGGTGATGCACGAGAATGGTACTTTTCTCTTCCTACTTCCAACATACTGTCCTTGAGAGATTTCCATGTTGCATTCAATGAGCACTCTAAAAGTTACTTTTTGGGTGAATTTCTACTTGATAATTGTTGTGAGGAGTTTGAAAATGATATTCAACATATAGTATGTAGTTCTTCAAATTGTAAGGCTGCAATTGATTTTTATGTTAAGGAAAGCAAGGAAAAATCATATCATTCCTTTCCTAGTTTTCTAGTGTTGAAAGAAGATTTTGTTAATTGTTCCTATGATGAATAAATTGGTAGCCATGTGGTAGACGAATTTTCCTTGTAATAGATGTCTCTAAAAATAATTCCTCTGATGATTTAGTTGTCCCAAATGTTGACAAAAATTATCCTATCCTTGATGGATACTCTGGTAATAAGAAACAATTTTTTACTACAGCACATACAAAACTTATTAGCAACCAACCAGTATATGGTAATAAAGAAGATAAGGAGGAATTGCATCACCTTTTTTCTTTACCACACATTGATGAGCAGAAATATCCAAGGATCATTGAGCTCAAATAACATATGATTAGTTATGGATCATATGAGGACTACCATTTTGTTGAAAAATCATCATTCATGGAGAAACACGATTTCCTTCTTAACCAATTCAAAGTACTCCATGTTCTTCAGGATCTAGTGGCAATATGGATGGGTTCCTTTCTTGCAGAAGTCCCAATTGTTGTAAATTTGGGTATATCTCTTATTTGCAGTAGTGAGTGTAAGCTTTTCTTGGAACTTTTGTTAAAAATATTACATTCTTTTTGTATTTTATCAAAGCATTGCGTATAAAAATTAATTTTCATCACTCAACTACTTTCATGGCTGTTGTGGAAGTTTTCTTATACCTAATAAAATTCATTAGTTGGCTAGAGTAGGCTTATGTATATAAATAAGCTCAAAATATGGGCATGTGGTTTTTAGTTTTTTGTTTGGAGTATATAAACCATAATGACTCCATAGCCCAATGGATAAGGCACTATAAATGCATGTTCTTGGAAGCTCATAGGGAGCATGCCATCCCTTATGGATCCAGATGTTAACACATAATATTGTATGGGTAAAAAAATTCACCTTGGTTTTGTTTTTCAAGTCATAAGGTTTATACGACATAGGTTTTGATTCTTTAGGTTGTAATCATAAAGTTATATTTGGTTTCAAAATGAATAAGGTTATGTCTAGCCTTGGTCTAAAGTTTTTTCTAAGTGATTGTTGTCATGACAATGTAAGAAGCCCCATGAGTCATACCTTTTTTTTTTAAATCATTTTCTAGACATGTCATACATCTAGGTTGTACTCAAAATCTCCCAATTTTCACTATTAATCCATTCAAGTGTCAAGTCGAAATGGTTTGATGTGCTTCCAACTCACTAGGAGAGTTTGTAGTGTACTCTAAGTACTTCATGATTTTAATTTTGTCATAATTACAATTATAGGATCATGTCAAGGAGGATTTATGTTTTTTAGAGCCTACAATTTAACCACTTCTCCATGGATTATGTCATACCATCAACTAATAACCTCCTTGAAGTGTGCAAGCTATGTTTGAGTTGGAACTGCAAACTGGAAGATATACGCTACGAATTGGCGCGACAAACTCGTTAAGGAGGATAATTGGAGGTTAGATATATTTAAAGAAAACATGTTCAACTTTGATGGTATATACATCAATACCATGTTTACCAGGTACCCCATGGTGTTTTTCATGTTGTTTTAAAGACTAAAAGAAGGGTTTTGGCTAACTCATGTATTGGCGCTGCAAACTCATTTCCTGTAGTAGTTTCTTTTAAGGATTTGATCATAAATACCAAACGGTTATGGGGTTTTTTATGAAATACTTTGTGGAGGAGCATGATAATTGTATTGACCTGCTGACCCAAATTCAGCCTAATCCAATTTGGGATTTCAAAGACAGAATTAAAACACAGTGCACTACAAATCGGTGCTGCAAACTCTCTGTTTTGCATAGTTGTTGGATATTCACCTTGTTTGGAGGTTTCCACATGTCAAGGAAGGTTTGAATGGTATCCCATGAGTTATTTGGACATGAGGAACATGTTTTCCATCTCTATATCAAGAAGAATGACCTATTTCAAAAGGCATTTATCATAATAGACAATATCCCAAAAAATAGGAATTTGTTAAGTGTTTGTTTGAGTCTTTTGTAACAAGATTCCTAAATGGAGGAGGATCCTATGTAAATCCTTGGTTTAGATATACTTAGGGTAGATATATATCATTAACTATATATGAAAGTGTATTTTGATAAGGAAAGGGTTGGAATGGTGTGAGAGAGACTAATATCTTTGATATTGTCTATGTAATAGGATGACCTCCTATTGTATGGACCAAACTCATGACTATTTGGATAATGGAAATTATAATTTTTTCTTATTCACCCTATTCTATATTACTTTGATTTTAGTTTATTGAATGATTCAGTTGGATGATTGTATCTTTGTTGCAATTGAGGATCTGTTGTAATACTACTTGTAGAATATCAAAGTTTTCCTCTTTGATTTTGAGAAGTTCTTATGTCAGAGAATTTTCTACATATGTGTATCAATACTACCTGGTGTAGAGGATACACATATTGCATTTAATTTTAAATTATTCCACCTATTCATGTTATGTCTTTAAATATTCATCTGAAATTATTTGACGCCTTATTTGTTGGTGTATATTGTATGGAGTAAGTTGTGATTGATAGTCTTGTCTAATTTTTCCATCCATTTGCACCTTTATAAACTGTTATCTTTCACATTTTCATGGGTACTGAGCTTACACTTATATTATTCAAAGTGTGACTTTCAATGCTAACAATAGGAAATAATAAATGACTAATAGTTGGGATGATAATGCTGAGAGAAGAAGAATGTGTGATAGAATAATAGCTTGGAGTATTGCATAGTGGGAAAATATTTTGGTACAATAGGAAAAGGATTGTGGGTGATAGGAAAGGGAAGAACAGTGAGTTTTAGGAAAGAGACACTGGTGTAGTACTCTATATTGAAGGAATACCATGCACATAAGGGAAGGAAAAGGAAAAGAATTTTCAACACAGTGCAATAGAATGAAATCCATTACATCCCACTCATGCTAGACTCTGCGTTGAAATCACTACCATGTGTATATCTTTGAGGTCTGAGGTAATATCTAAAAAATTGTTAATTATAGTTAGTGAAGGAAGCAAGGATAGAAGTAAAGGTAGTCAGAGTAGTGGAAGTAGTACAACAACCCAGCTTCAGGTAATGTCACTAACGAAGAATACAACACAGTACATAATGGAAGGGTTATACTCCACTTTGAGAATGCTTCTCTTCCATGAAACAAGACATAAGATATGGAACAAGAGTTATTTTTCTATGAATCCATATGGACTGTGAAGTAGGTCTATAATGATGATATGAAAAATCACGTAGTTAGTGAGAACATTCAAAGAGCATGCATTAATTTCGTATATGAAGTATCTGTCCACTACACATGTGGGAGAAGTTATCATGTTGACACAAATTAGGAAAGCCTTGTTAAAAGAGTTCTGAAAGCCGAAGTTTGAGTTGTAGTTCATTACAAAACAAAAATAGATTAAGGATTTCCAGATCAATCAATATCAAATTTTTATCAGAGATTTAAGATATTGATGGATTGATTCACCTTCTAGATTTCAGATGAGCAACATAGGGAATGGTTCATTGTAGGATTGTTTCCACATATATTTTTCCCTTTGACGCATCAAAATACTACATCACAGTCAAAATCATTAGAGATCACCATCAATTTGGAAGCATCCCCTATAGGAGATAATATTGCATGGATGGCTAAGGTTCAGTCGTAGCTAGAAACATTGACAATTCAATTAAATGAGCTTTCTAAAGGGAAGGAAGGAACGGAGAAGTATTATGTGTTACATGTAGAAAATAAGCTAATCATAAGAAAGAGTGTCCACCCTTTAAAGAGTACTTAGATATGGGATCTCTGAATCCCTTGGCCATAGAAGGAGGGGTATGGTGTCAAATATGTAGAAAGACGGGTCAACACCCTACCACTTATCCTTTGATGCATAAGTATAAGAGAACTACCATAAAATTATTTTTAATATTTGTAAGTCTTTGGGACATGAAGAAAATGATTGTAAAGAACTAGATCTAATGAGAGAATACAATGTGGATTCATACAAATTTCAATGGGAAGAAGGACTGAAAGGATGGGTACCACAATATAATACCCCGAGGGGATACAATAAAAGAGGAAGAGGAGGAGTCAGAGGTCATGGAATAGGAGGATTCAGTAGAGGAAGATGGCCAATTATCTGTTATAACAATAACCATCCTGATCATTTGGAGTGAGATTGTTTGAAACCTTTCACGATGTGCACATACTATAGACAACTAGATCATGTGATATCAATTGTCTGCAGTTGAACACGAAGTGGAAAGAAAAGAGGAACTAGAATGTGAATACCATAGTAGTATAAGAGCATGATGATCGGCCTAACGTAGAAACAATTATGTGAAGATGAGAAAAAATAGGTGTTGACACGATAGAAAAAGGAATTCAGACTCACCAGTGGGTTAGGAAAGTAGCAGAACCTACTACGACATTTGATCCTCGGAAAGAGAGATACACATATAAGCAAGCAAGGAACTATTCGAAAAAAATGGGTAGCATTGACTTCACAACCTATGTATGACATACCACCTATGTATGACATGCCTCGAACCTATGACCACTCGATGATAGAAATGAAAGTTGAGAAGGTAAGCACTTTGATGAGTTTCTTAAAGAGTTGTTTAGAATTAATGAAGGATGAAACTATAGTAAACACACTACATAGGATGATCGACTAGTGCACACAAGATAAACAAGAACTTTTTGCATAGCAAACATTGTCTTAGGTACAACAAAAGAAAAGGATAAATATGAAATTTAGACTTAATGCACAGATAGGAGACTATGATACTGATACTATCAACTTATATATGGGATTTGATTTGAATTTCCTTGCGAAGAAGACATGGGAGATGATGGGATATCCAAAGATGATTTAGTCACCTATTTAGTTGAGGCTAGCAAATCAACACAATATTATTTTGATTGGAAGACTAGCAAGGGTGAATGTTAACATCGATAGAGTGCACAATATAACATATTTTGAAGTAATTGAGATAGTGGATGGAAATAAACCTTATCCATCATTGATTGGACATGATTGGGATTTTTATAACCAAACCCTTATTGATATGAGAAAGGGACAAATGATCTTTGAAGTAGGAGACTTCAAATTTATTGCGACATTGGATCCCACTGAAGGAAGACGATATGTTGAACCGATAAAGGGAAAAGAGATCGATAACCTTTATAATGTGACCATGTGGATGGATGACTATGTTAATCCTACTTTTTATGGTGCACTCAGTTGGTGAAGTATCATTTCTTTCATTTCAGATTAAGAAGAAGCCCTAAAACATTGGAAAAAAATGTTACATGAAGTATCTACAAGGAGACATGCTCACATTACTTGTGCATTACACTAGATTGGAACTGAGGTATGTTATCCCCCAAAGTATGATGGAATAATAGACATAGCTCCTTTTTTGAAGGAATTTGAATTGTAGATACCAGATCAATATAGACTACTAGCTCTATATGTTGCGCTGAAAAAAACTACTACAAGATGGTGGGTTGTGCATAAGGATAGAACATATGATTGGTAGCAATGTAGAAGGTTGTTACAAGTCAAGTTTGAAACATAATATAATACACATAAGTATAATGAGTCGATTTGTTCTATAAATCATCTTACACATTGCATTGTGTTAATGAAAAATAATAGCATTATATTAATACCAACATTTTTCATATTTTACTTGGCTAAAGTAAAATAAATGGGATTATTACCCTGGGTTTATAGCCTCTTTTGAAAAACTTTCAATTAACTCTCAAGAAATAAGTCCTTAGAATTAGTGTTATCTTTTATTATTTAATATGTTAAAATAAAAGAAAATGTTGAAAACAAAAAATAATTTTAATAGTTTTTAATGGTTTTAGGAATTAAGGATCTAATAAGGAAAAAAAATACTCAAATGAGACTCAGAACCATCCAAATATTTTATTTATCCAAATCTTAAATGCAACCATCAACATTCTTCATACCCAAAGGGTAAGGACTAGAATGAAACTTAGCAATCAAATATGGGAGTTTTCATCATACAATGACCACTGGTATCATCAAGTGAAACCAATATTGAAACAAGTTGAAATGACATCCACAAATGTCACTACCTTGACTCTGCACAAAACTCTCAATCAATACTCAAAACTAATCCAAAAATATAACAAGAATTTGTAGACTCTCAAAGATAGGTGATCTACCTTGTGAAGTATATCAACAAATAAAGACTTATTTGCTATGCGTGTTTCCATCTTAAAAATGCTCCTTCTATTAACAAGAAGTCCTTATCAATTATGTGTTTGAAAGATGACTGGATTAGAAAATAAATCTCACTTAAGAAAGCAATAGCATACCTTATAAGAGTTATTATCTCTATCACTTTCCCCTTTGCTTGTCCCTTGAACTCTTCCTTTGTTATACTCAACGTAGTTTGAGAAGTTCAACTTCTTTTTGTTACAAAATTAACTAATTTTAGTTAATAGGGACAAATTTGTATAACAATAATAACAATAAGGATAAGGATAAGTAAATCATAACTAATAGGTGGGGACCCCCTAATTATTCCTCTTTAAATTTTTAAATAATTTTCTCCTTGTCCCTCCTAAAAAATAGAGATGATTTGAATGCTTCCCAAATATCCATATAAATACCAAGATCACCCATATTCAATCACCCCATAAAAACATTGTAGACAACCTTGTACCTCCCAAATAGTGATACATTTATTATAAATAAATAAATTATACTATTGTCATAAATATGTTCCAAGATAATATCATATAAGTTGTTGAAAATGATCATAAGCATGTCCAAAATGAGAATCATGAAACTATAAAAAATAAACCACTGTCACATCTATCACAACAATGAAATCATAAAAAGTCATCATAAAATAAACTAGAAATCATATTTCTTATATGAGGCAGTTTTTCTCTGTTCACTTCCTCGTGGTTTAGTTTCCTTATGAATTCCATTTATTCATTTGTTGGTGCGCTAATTATTGTTGTTGAAGCCTCAGGATGCATGTTCTCCAAATATTTATGCTTACTACTAATTTTATAGGATTGGGCATGAGAAGTAAGATAGTGTGATGAAGTGACTGATTGATCATAATTGACATATTGGGTTGGTCATTTTCCTTTACTAGGCTCAGGTTCATGGGATGGAGACTTGAGATTATTTGATGGATGTTGCATGGAATGGGAATGATACACCTCTAAAGTGATATGCAGTGTAGATATTTTAGGCAGAGGGGGTGGAGGTAAGCGTAGCGAAATCGTTGGCCATCCATGAATTTTGTTATGAGGGGGGTTAATAATATCCTCCCAGCCATCATTGGTTGAGATTTCAGGCTGCAAAGAGACACGAGTTTGAACAAGGATAGAGAAAAGACTATTATGAGGTGGATGTAAAGGTCTCTCGGGTGGAGATTTAGATGGAAATCTCCTATCCCTGCTAGGTTAAGGAAACTAGTCTGCAATAGATGATTAAATTATTTTAAGCATCAAAATGGATAGAAAAACGTAATCTTTTATTTCCCCAAAACTCATTTGGTCTCCTTCCTCTTCCTCTATTTCCTCTTCCACCATTTTTTATGTTTAATAAATTCATATACAATGTAAATAAGAGTTAGATTATGTACACAATAGCAATAGTAATCAAACATTATTTACATAACATAATTTAGTATATCTCTTTGCAAAAATAATAAAAACTGAAGGTAGCCATGGTCATACAGAGAAGTCATCCATAATATAAACTTTGTCCTTCAATTCTTCTTTTCATTTAATAAAACCAATCATTATTTAAGAACATGGGAGTGAAAATGCATTTTGCAAGAATGAGGAGATTTGTAATGACTGGAAAATTTAGTAGTGAAGGGAAATTATAATGATACATGTTCAAAAATAATTACCATAAACACCTATGAAGAGTAGTTATCTTTCAACAATATTTTATACTTGCCTCATCAAATACCCATTACTGTTGATTTTATCCATTAAATATGCATCAGGGGGAAGATATACGAATTAAAATGAAAGTGAAATGGGAGATAAGAATGGTTACGAAAAGTGAAAACATGAGGGGGATTTCCCTTGATGAAAATGGAACTTTCAACCATGTTACAACATCATTTAAATTACAATTTCATCATATTTAAACCATTAAAGACTATTTCTCTTTTAACATCTAAGTGATCGAGGAACTTAATATTTATATATATATATAAAACAATGGGGAAATAAATGATTTATGGAAGTGACAAATGAAATAGGAATAAGGGAATAACTACGAAAAGTGAAAAAAATAGGGGAACTAGACCTGTATATATAACATTCATCACATATCCCTTTAAAATCATAAAATTTATTAAGTAAGACTAAACCATATCATCTCTCAACATTTGCAAACTCATGTCAACCTATTATATTTTTTTCAAACAATATATTTGGGTTTAAAAGGAATGTCAAATAGTGCATTAATATTAATTTTGTTTCGAATCGAAACTATAGGTATCAAATATCCATTCTGTCTTTTAAATTCATAACCATTAATATCATTATCAGTATTCATATATCTGCATAGGGAAGGTATAATGACAATGAAGAGTTAAAATTTCAAAGAACAATGCATTCATATCGTCCTTTAAATTTTCCATATCATCATATTCCAACTATTCTTGTGTAAATACGATGTATAGGTGTTGTTGGACCTTGACCAAGTTTTGAGGATCCTTGGTAATGTTTGACCTATTTTTTGGACTTCGACAGGTTGTCGAAGGCGGAACGCAAGACGAAGCAGAGATCACGGGATCCCGGTCACTTTTTAGGGCCTTTTTTGGATTTGGGATTATGTAATGGGTATGGGGATTTTGGCCCATGGGTTTACCCATGCTTAAGCCTATTTTTTAATGTATAAATAGAAATCTAGGTGATGTAAGTAGAGGTGATCAGAGAAGAAATGATCTAAGTGCGAAGATGCTAAGTTCTAGAATTTGATCTAAGTGATTGTAATAAGGCTTTGTGCATACTGTGTGAGGCTTGCAGAGCTAAGTGCAAGTCATCTATAGTGCTTTGTGCATAATCTGAGGAAGGTTCTATGCCTATATCTACTCGAGGAAGGAGGATCTAGTGAAGTGCACAAATCTCTTGTCCTCTACGGAGTTGATTTTGATGCTCTATGCATGTAAGAAGATTGATCAAAGATAACAAAGAAGACGAAGAGTTGGTGGACTAAGCCCTAGGGTGGGGGTGAACAACGTATATCCTCTGTTGTGAATTCTTTGTGATTTTTGATGTTCTTTTGTTTATGTGATTCTATGCTTAGTGCGATGTTAGATGCTAGATGAATATGATATGATAGCTTAGTGTTGAATAATGTGAATGAATGCTAGATCTAATCTCTATTGGTATGCTGAGTGCTTGAATCTATTGGATCTATGTGAATACTACATTGATCTGTTATTAGGGTTTAGTTGTGCTATAGACTCAGACTGAATATTGATGAATCATAATTGCTAAGTGCTCTGTTAAGGTGTTAATATCACAGATCCGTGTCCCATCTAAGATTGCAAACACTAGAGTCCTGCAACCAACCCTGCCTCTACCTGTAATGACCCTCCTTGTTACGACAACAAATCCGGAGATAGGTGCAATTTTTTTTTTTGTTTAAAGTGTGTGCGCGCGTGTAGAAGAAACAACCCCCCGACTCTACATCACCACTCGAACCAACAAGACGCAAGGAAGACGAACACAATCAAGACGACCTGACATATCACAGTGACTACAAGAAATAAATGCCCCTGGACATAAGGCGTGCAACTAGCAGCTGTAAGCAGGAACAGACACCAGGGGTTAGGTACGGTACTGTCACACAATAAAGGAATCCAACAGTAGAGTCGCAGTAGTGGAACTGTGCCTTTAAACAACCCGATACTACTGATACGGCTCAGAGTGTGTCGCAAGAGTGGAATTGTGCCTTTAAACAGCCCGAGACTCTTGATATGGCACTGGATCCCTTCCACCGAATTACACTCAGACAAAAATACTAAACTACAAGAGGTGTCTATATCCCGCCCGACAGGAACCGACTACGCACTACAATACCACCAAGTATATCCAAATCAGGGACACTCATGACCTCTACGGGAGACGCAAGTCAGGAGAACTCTAATAACGACCCACTCCTATTGAGACCCAAAGACATCAATCAGGATCAATGCTCCAATAGTTATTATTAATCTACGGAGACCTTATCATTAACGCTTCAATTTAACGAATAAAAACCTAGCAGTCTTAGACATCATCCCGAACAGTTCGATTAACAATATTAACATTGCGACTCACCCAATCATCAGTGACCTTGCAAATTAAAATGACTCTTATTAGTGCAATCACCAAGTAATATCAGGGCAAAACAATCATTAAAATTTCGAAACAACCATCGTCAATTCCCTGGTGATTAAACAACCTTATCAATGCAAATTAACAAGTACTCATCATGGCAATTAAACAATATTAATTTTCATGCATCATCATTTCCCTGGCAAATTATAAAACCTTATTATTGCAATTTAAACGATTAATACCACGGTAATAAAACTAATTATTAAGAATGCCATTTTAACAAGCGTTACCATTGCCATTGAACAAATATTTAAAATTGCGATCTAAATAGCATCACGAACATACATTTAACA
>ML778427.1:118996-131574 GCA_009831015.1 Picea engelmannii
TAAATGTATTACAAAAACGAATAAAGAGGAATTACGAGGAGGGATGGTGATATAGTAATGTGAACTAGACAAGTAAAAGGGAGATGTATACGGGAAGATCTAGGCGATGGAGGATAGTTTTATTAAGTAGACAAGGATAAAGAGAGGGTGATGGTCTAAGTTTTTGTTTTCTTTTTTTTTTTGAATTTTCATTTGTTAAGGCCACACTAGAGTTTCCCCCCCGGTTTCTAGAAGGTCTTAGGCTTAGGGTTTAGATTCTGAGCTAAGCGATGATTGGTTAAGGGTAATGCTTAAGGTTTTATTTAGGTGCTGAAGACTTAGAGCTAATTAGGCTGACTCCTTCAACCACCTATATCGCAACGTGCCCTTCAGGTCGCACCACGTGCGCCAAGGGTGCCACTCGCCTCTAGAATTTCTTTTGGCGACGTGCCCTTCAGGATGCACCACGTGCTCCAAGGGTGCCACTCGCCGACTGAGTTTCTTCTGTGTGACGTGCCCTTCAGGATGCACCACGTGCTCCAAGGGTGCCACTTGCCAACTGAACTGATTGGTAGACCTCTATAATAATAATAACACATCATGTCATCTGTCAATCACATCATAATCAAATATAAAAGTTCTAATATAAAAAAGGGTCCAGATCACTTGCGAGCAAGTGTCCTCAAATAATAAGTGTTCTCAGTGCGCCAGAGCGGGATGTTACACTACCTCGGGTGAGACTTCATATGCTTCAGAGGTGTTGCCGAAAGGGTCGGTAGTTAGGGTTTTTTTGGTTCGTTGTTGTAGTGTTGAACCCTGGGTCTTCCACTTGTGCCAACAAATGCTTCCGTTGCTGGGACCTGAAACTGTGATTGTTGGGAACTGAGAAAGAGGAAGCTTTGTGCGAAGATCTTACCCGAAACTATGAAAGATATATGCATAGATATGTTTCCCTAGTGCACGGTACTCTACTTGGATTGTGAAGCTCTGTGATAAGAAGAGAATTTTGATCTGAAGAAAAATTGGTAAGATCTGAATGCTTTGTGCTTTGAAAGAGGTAAGAATAGTGAAAATTTTTAGATCTGGAAGCATTGTGCTCTGAGAAAAGTAAGATAAGTGGAAAATTTTGTTTCAAGAATATGAATCTAGGTATGTTTGATAAAAAAATTCCTAGACTTAAAACTAGGGCACAACTAGATGAAAGGAGATTTGATATGACTAGATCTAATAAGAATAGTGAAAGATATGTTATTCCTATCCGTAGAAAGAATGTTTGGACTAACAAATGGATGCAGGATCCTAGAGAGATTTTTTTACAGGATAGCTACCATGATCCTAGTGCGCAGTACAGGAAAGGATGGGGATCATTTAAGAGAAAGAGAGGATTAAATATTTTCTATAGTTGCAAAATACCGGGACATATTTCTAAGGAATGCCCTGGTAGAAGACCTAGTTGTCTTTGTTGTAAAGATATGGATCATGAAGTTTTGGATTTCACTAGAATGATTGCTAAACTTGAAAGAATGAATATGAGACAAGAAGCTGAGACCATGGTAGAACCCCAGAAGGTATCAAAGATTGTACTATTACAGATGAAAGAAAACCTAAATGACCACAGAGATACTAATCTATCAGAGATCTTAAAAGAGAAAGAGAAAATAGAAGTAATAATAGGAGACTTCGACATTAACTGTACTCTGGATGAGGAAACACAAGTGAATATCATGACAGAAAGAACTTGGGAAATTTTAGGAAAGCCTGATATGATTCTTTCATTGGGAGGAATAGGATTATTTAAAGGAAATATGATAACCCTACATGGAAGACATACCCATACCTCTATACTTGCTAATGGAACTTTGAGAAAAGAAGAATTTGAGGTTGTTAAATTTATTGAGAACAACATCCCATTTTTTATGTTACTAGGAAAGAATTGGATTGAAAAGGATCAAGCCAAAAGAAAAGAAGAGGAAGTCTTAGAGAAGAAGAAGCAAGAATTAAAAGATTTCATGACTAAGAGAATAGTGCAGTTGATAAAAGAACAGGAGAACAAATCGAAGCTATTTAGAACCAGAAACTTAGATGTCGAACTTGAAAGAACACAAGAAGACTCACAGAATACTGAAGCACCCACCCCAGATAGCGAAGAAGTATTTCCATTGAATCCTAGGAAAGACTCTCAACAACGCGAAGTTACTATGCCAAGAGAAGATAACTGTCAAAATGGAAAGAGGATAACTGAGACGAAGCTCAATGGAAAGAAGGCTAGAAAAATAAGTAAGAATAAAGTAAATATCGAAAAGTTACAGAAGGTTCCAGAGGGAACTTCGCAGAAGGAAGATTTGCAAAATTGGAACTTCGTCGGGATAGTAGAACAAAGATACATGGTACTTCGCCATGGAAAAGAAATATAGATGTTGGAAAACAATATAATCATTAGACTGATGCCCCAAATGGTTAGAAAGGATTTTATGGTCAGAAATCTCACCATCGGACCATTGGAACCACACCGTAACGAATAGAACTAAATTAATGAAGGATTCTCACCCATTGGAGAGATTCATTTCCTAGTTATCTACTTATTTCGTCGAGCCTTGCACTGAGAATAATTTTTCCAACCGTGATTATCGAAGCCCACAGATCAGTTGATTTTTCATAGTGGTCGTTGAGCTATTGTCGTCCATCCCATTGCATTGATTAGTTACTCTTCGAACCCGAGATATTCAACCACGAGCGTGTATGTCCGAAGAACTTAGCACATTCAAAGAGTCTGTGAAGGAGCTACTCATCGACCTCATGACTAAGAGGGTAATTTATAAAAAAGTGATGTTTGTGGGTGTACAAGCATCATGAATGAGAGGAGTGCAAGCCTATCCGTCGATTGCTCGTGGATCTAGACCATCTTGAGTCGTCACAGAAAAGAGAACCAAGAACAGAGATGACCTAGAAAATGTGAAACTAATCCCAACCATTTTACCATACTACATCCTGTCTCTGGTTGGTGTGGTGAGTTTTGATAGTGTGCCAAGAGATTTTGATTACATCGTGGTTACTGCATACCTCTTGAAGGGGATACGTGCAGTAAGAGTGTAGCAAGACAAGATCGCAATGTTGAAGTTCAGTGACTTCAACCTAGGAGACCGCAAGAACCATAATATGCTCGCCTTGTATAAATACTTGACCAAGATGAAGGGGAAGAACTTGAAGATAGTCCCCCAGCCGTGGGCCATGAACCTTGCGCAGTCCACCCTGTTGAATGTAATGAAAATCCCACACTTTGGAAGGCACCAGGAGGTTAATGCCTGTGTTAAAATCCTTCTCTCATGTTACCATGGCGGCTACTTATGGCTAGACCAATGTATCACATTCGATCCGACGTTGATCCATAGGATCACTGGATTAAATATGAAAGGACCCAACCCGCAGGAATTCTATCCAGGGAAATCCACAGACTGCACACTACCACATAAGATCAAGGATACCTAGGATGATGTTGAGAAGGGGATGCGAGGATACAAGGTAGATTCCATCCAGAATGGAGAAATGCGCATGGCATGCCAATTAATTGCAGGAAATCTATTAAGGAAGAACAGACCCACACAACTCATAGGATTTGTTGTTGACCTTACAGGGAAATGCGTGGAAGGCCTACGAATGAACAGGGCGAAGTACCTAGTTAATCATCTAGAATTAGACTGTCACAAATAACATGATCAGGGCTATGAGTTCCACTTTAGCTGGCTCATGATCCCAATCACATTTATTTCTTGGGAGATGCCAGGAGGTGCGACCTTCTCGTACATTGACCCATTCGAGCCGCTTGCTACGAAGTTCACCATGCTTTGGTACTCAAGCAACATGGGAAAATAGTGGTAGTCGAACACAATATTTCACATGTATTATCTCCAGTTGAAGAGGGATATCGAAGTTGAAACTCACATGACACAAAACACCCTACAATGCTTTCGACCCCTCATGAAGTTCTGTGGAGATCGACACTTCATCTATATCACTGTGCGATTAGACAAGCATAAGGAGGAGCTTTAGTAATACTCTAAGATAACAAAAGAGGATGTAGAGGGTATCACTAAGGACTGGTCAACTAACCTTCTTATCCCCACTAACCCCTCAGAGATGTCTGACCCTGAACTTGGAAGCTCGAAGAACATTCACAAAGAGCATGACATGCCTAGAACAAGCATAAGGAAGAAGACAAATGATGTCCAGTAGTTGAGTAGTACATCAGATGATACTACTTCAGAATCACCTGGACAAGGAGGTGATGATGAAGTAGAAGAGACCAATGGGAAAGAAGATGAACAGAATCCAGGCGAAGTAACACCACCTAAGGATCCTATTGATGAGATGGATCCCTCGGAGAAAATAAATGTTTCCCTTACAAAACCTACCTCGCGAAAGAAGTCTAGAGCTAGAAAAACCATGACGTGAACTATGCTCATGGTCGACGACTTCGACTTTATCATAGCAGTTGTAAATGATGCCTCACAAGAGATATTGTAGAAACAAGAAGCCAAGCAGGAGGAGATGTATGAAATAATTGAGGTTGAGCTCTGAGGGGTACAATAGGCCCTTCAGTCCAGTCGCACAGTTTCCACTTCTCCCCTGCCAATGGAATAACTAGAGTTGGGATATGAACCAACCCAACTCCGCCAACTAGCTGATGCGACTGAAGCTCATCTTCATCATGCACAGGAAGAAACAAAAAAAGCCACCCAGGCCTTGAAGAAAGTGCAAGAAGTAGTCATAGAAAAATGTCGAGTTGTGGAATAGGAGAAGGTTTCTCTCCAAACAAAGCTTGAAGAGGATAAAGTGAAAATTCAATAAGAAAAGGAACAGTTGCTCGCAGAACAAATCGAAGTGAAACAAGTAGTCAACAAAACACTTCGCTCTATGACAGGCGAGCCAAAGGAAGAAGACCAAGTTGAGAATCAAGTAGAGTAGATCGCAAAGGCTATCCAGTAGCTACAACAAAGAGTATCAGACTTAGATCTCCACATAGTACCGAGCACTCCACAGGAAGTGCGAGATCAAAGAGAAGCAACTTCTTGAAGTGCAGTTGAGAGGATCAGATAATTCACCATGGAATATAAACAATTAAGTGATCGCAGTGCCTAGACTTATGAGCGACTCAGTGATAATTTAGAACTGAAGGCACTGGATTCACAGCTCCAAGACATGAAGCAACAAGAAGAAATAATACAGGCGCAGTTGAAGCCCCTATCAGTTGTTGAAATGATGAAGCGATCCCAAAAGAAGTGCACTACTCAATAGTAAGTCCACACCATTCAGAGTAGAATCATGGAAGTGACTCAGAGACTCCAACCTTTCCAGGATGAGGCTTGCCAACTTTTCTCAAAGATCAAAGGCCAAGGAGAAGAACTGGAGCAAGTTGTCACGACAGTTGAACAACGCTTAGAGGGACCTATCGACGAAGTTGTTATACAAGATTTTGCTGAGTAGGAGGCCATGGAACACCAACAGGTCGAAGCAACTCGAGCCAAGATCAATACTTTTGAGGCAGAATTACCTAGATCAAAGTCACTCAGGATGAGTCACAGGTGAGTGTTGGGGGCTTGTTGGCCCTTGACCAAGTTTTGAGGATCCTTGGTCATGTTTAACCTATTTTTGGGACTTTGACAAGCTGTCAAAGGCAGAGCGCAAGACAAAGAGGATATCGTGGGATCATGACCCCTTTTTAGGGCCTTTTGGGGTTTTGGGATTATGTAATGGGTATGGGGATTTCGGCCCATGGGTTTAACCATGCTTAGGCCTATTTTTTAATGTATAAATAGAAAGTTAGGCAATGTAAGTAGAGGTGATCGAACACGAAGTGATCTAAGTGCGAAGATTCTAAGTGATAGAATTTGATCTAAGTGATTGCAAGAAGGCTTTGTGCATACTTTGTGAGGCTTATAGAGCTAAGTGCAAGTCATCTATAGCTATTTGTGCAAAGACTGGGGAAGGCTCTGTGCCTAGATCTACTTGAGGAAGGAGGATATAGTGAGGTGCGAAAATCTCCTGTCCTCTCCAGATTTGATTTTGGTTCTCTGCGCATGTAAGAAGATTGATCGAATACAATAAATAATACAAAGAGTTTGTGCACGTAGCCCTAGTATGGGGGTGAACCACGTATATCCTTTGTTGTGAATGCTTTGTGCTTTTTGATGTTCTTTTGTTTATGTAATTCTATGCTTAGTGCGATGTTAGATGCTAGATGAATCTGATATGATAGCTTAGTGTTGAATAATGTGAATGAATGCTAGATCTAATCTCTATTGGTATGCTTAGTGCTTGAATCTATTGGATCTATGTGAATACTGTGTTGATATGTTATTAGGGTTTAGTTGCGCTGTAGACTTAGACTGAATATTTATGAATCATAATTGCTAAGTGCTTTGTTAAGGTGTTACAATCATAGATATGTGTCCCAGCTAAGGTTCCAGACACTCGAGTCCTGCAACCACCCCTTCCTCTACCTCAGGTGAGACTTCATCTGCTTTGCAGGTGTTTCTGAAAGAGCCAGTACTTAGGGTTTATTGGTGTTCTATTGTAGCGTTGAACCCTGGGTCTTCCCCTTGTGCCAATAGGTGAAATCCCAAACATATTACCATAATAAAAAATTTCAACAATGACCAACCGTAGTTCAACATCTAGTTAAGAATACGATTTTCATATAACAAATATGTGCAGTCAACAAAAATATAGCATGTCATAACTACAACCTTGTCTTTAGACATTTGTTTCCAATTCCAACAGAATCAAAATCGAACTAAAAATTATGTTTCAATCCTTCTCTTAACAAGTGTTTCATGGCAGCGTACTCCTTGTTGGGTTGAATTGGGAATAAATGCAGAGGGATGGGGAAGAAGTAGTGGGGTAGATGGAAATTGCAGCGCACATGTGGCAAGAAACATGAAGGATAGGTGGCATCTATGCAAGAAATGACACGCGTCCTCTAAAGTATATAATCCATCGTGCTATGTTCTAAATTTTTGTTCTTTCCAGTAGTCTTACTTTGGATGTTTATCTCTTTATTTGGAATTGGTTAGAGTTAAGTAAAATTTACATAGAGTTGTCTCTATATGTGCGAGGACAAAAACATTTATATGAAGAGGAGAAGAAAAATATATGCATGAGAAAAAGACAATTCAAATCAAATAAACATAATGTATTGACATTCAACATAGTTGAAGATAAAAATTTAGAAGAACATAAATATAAAAGGAGATAAAAAATAGCTTTATTTGGAATATATAAAAAAATAATAGTTTGTTACATATTCCTAGAAATTTAAATGTGCTTGTCATATAGACTAGGATTGGGGTTCCCGCGGACCATAAGATAAATATGTATAGGAAATAGGATTGTGGAAAGAAGTGGACAACAGTAGAATGCAATACCTGAAAATAAGAAATTGGAAGGTATCAGTCTTTGGCTAGAGATTTCTTTTCAGAAAAGATGGAAAAAGTGGATTGATAAACATAGAAAGATGTGATGCATATAGACTTATAGGGATGGCACATATTAGTCATTTTTCTATTTGCTTGCTTATCGATTTTTCTGTTGGCTTTCATCCGTAGCCCGCTTCAACTCCATTTCGACAAATTATTCATTGTATCTTCTCAAGGGGGCGACGTTGATCTCATTCTATATTTTTATGTTGAAATTTTCCTTTTCTAATTCACTTAGATCAATAGAAAGATTACACAAATCCTGATCAATGTCTTCGTTCTGTACCGAATAGACGACTAGTCGGTTGGCCACGTCATCTTCACCATATTCAAGAATGTTGTAATTTTTTTCTAAAGACAACGACTTAAAAATATGAACTTGTTTATCAAAGGCTTTCTTGGTTAATGTCAATGAGTTTACGATTAACTTGGGGTCTTGGAACTCACTATTCCTTTCGGCTAAGCCTATTTTGGTCAGGTTTGTGAATAATGTTTCTTTCTTTGATATGGCTTGCTCACATGATTGGACAATGAGATACAGGTTCTTGACCTTCTCTTTCTAGCATGCTTCTAATTGAGTGATCCGGATTTTGGAGGGGAGATCATGTTGTCTTCTTGTCCAAATAGAAACTTTCTTCATTTTTTAAATCCGTCTGCAGATGTTCTAGCAAGTTATGTGCCCTCGTTCCTAGGGAAGCCATAGATTGTGATGTTTCCAGGCCTCAGTAATCAGTTCCATTATTTTCTTGATATTATTCTCCACATATCCTCTACATGATGCGAGGAGACTGGAGGATCCTTTTAACTTGGCTACAAGGGTGGGAGGCATGGATATTTCCAAAGGACTGGCAGGCAATGGCATAGGAATCAAAGCTTCCTCTAATTCCTTGATTCGGTCCTTTAGTTTAGCATTTTCATCCTCAATGAATCCAATGGAATCACCAAGAGAATCTTTGGTTTCTCTATGAAGTCCAGATATTTGGGACGACCACATGTTCGGAAGGTCAATCTCTGAACGATATTTTCCTTTCTTATTGTTTACATATCTCTTTTCAATAATTAATTTTTTTGATTCGCTGTCAAAAACAACACTCTGGAATACGAAGGATTCATCTTCGTCAAAAATTTTGGTATCAACTATGTCCATTGGGAGACTATGTTGGATCGCGTCTCCCAACTAATCAAGGTTGCAGAATATGCTATCCAGATCAATTTCAAGTTCCATGTTCTCACTCTCAATTTTGGGCTCTTTCGGCGGCCCTACAAATGTTTTTCTCTTCTTATCCATGGGAAGCTTATGAGATATATCAATTTTAGGATGAAGAGGCTTGTTATCTCCTCCTCCATTTGAAAATCTTTGGGTTTCTTTGTTAATGTGGTAGGCTATTGGAGCAATGCTTTGTTATTGTGGTATTTCTAGTCCTCACACCCAAAGATGTTCACTGTATGTCCACAGAAATACTGTCGAGCTGGTTCCATTAGTTTATGAGAATGCCTGTTTTCTCCAAACGATGCTTGAAATTAATAATTGAAGGGGATAATATAACCCCATGGAAATGTGGGTTCAATGCATGTGAATGGGAAATCTCCTCCAGCTCTTTGATCATTAATGACAATCTCTGTGTGTGCTGGATGATAAGCTGTTCGAAGTAAAGGATAAATATTGCATACTTAGAAGTGCAAAGGTGGCGGGTACGGTGAAGAACAATTAAGGATTGGAGGTTTCATGAACAAGCCAAGCCGTCAACGTGTGAATGAAATTCCATGGTATTTGAAATTAACAGTCACAAGGGATAACAAAACCTTTCGCAAATATTGGTTAAATGTGTATTAGTGGAAGATCTTCTCGAGCCTTTCTCTCATCAATGAAAATTTATACGGTTCCTGCATGATGAGATGTTAGCATTAAATGCTACTAATTGCATATTTAGAAACATGACCTTATATATATGTGTGTGTGACAAAGATGGGGAAGAGAAATCAAGGAATGGCCAAGTATGAAAAGTGGTCGAACTGGCTTAAAAATAGGTTTACAGTAGATAATGAGAGTTGGGTGTCGAATGGTCAAATTGTATGACTTAGAATGTTTGACCAGAAAATGCGTAAAATGAAAGAGGGCATGATGTTGTAGTTCATCAGACGATTTGTATATTTGAGGAATTCCGGTAAAGTGGCTAAGTATGGAATAGAGAAACGGTCAGTCGGTCTCATTTTTAGAATTAGGGATTGAAAATTTCTTGAATGGGCCAAACCGAGGTCCTGTGAATGACATTCCATGGTGTTTGAACTCAACACTCGAAAGGATAATATAACCTTCTAGAAATATTGGTTTAATACGTATTAATGGGAGATATACGCAAATATTGGTTTAGCATTAAACAATATTTTTTATTATTGATAAGACTCTTTTATTATAAACAAGTGCAAGAAAGGAATGGCCAAGTCTAAAAAGCGGTCACACAGGTTTCAAAATAGGGTTAGAGGGGATTCTCAATAGAGGTGAGGGCCAACGATCAAATTGTATGTGTCGAAAATTTTAACTGCAAAATGCGTAAAAGGGAAGAGTGCAAGCAAGGAATAGCCAACTATGAAAAGTGGTTGGACGAGTTTCAAAATAGGGTTAAAGGGGATTGTTAGTAGAGTTGAAGGTCGACGTTCAAATTTTATGTATTGGAATTTTTGACTGAAAAATCCATAAAAGAGAAGAGTGCATGATGGGGCAGTCTAGTAGTCGGTTTGTATATTTGTGGAATTGCGGGCGTTGTTTGCATGTTGCAGAACAATATAAGGGTAATATTTAGTCCCCCTATCCAGGAACTCACAATCTAAAAAGTGGCCAAGTATGGAGTAGGGAAATGGTCATTCAGACTTGGTTGGAAAGAAGTGCGAAGGTGGCAGGCACAACAAACATTTCTTAGGAATTGGATACTTCGTGAACTTGCCAACCCGACAATGCACAAAATATATTCATATAAATGGAGAAGTATGGAAAGTGGACATACATGCTTCAAAAATGGGGTGACAATAGTTCGATAGGAGATGTGAGGACCTGACTGCCAAATTGTAGCTGTTGAAACTTTTGAGTGCAAACTATGCAATGGGGAAAAGGGTATGATGTGACATTCCAGTTGTAAATTTGTATATTGTGGAAGTCTGGGTGCTCTTTGGAGGTCAAAAAACAATGGAACTGCACCATAGAGCCCACCTCTCGGGAATTCGTGATTGGAAATGTGGCCAGATATGGAATGGGAAGCGGTCGGTCAGAGTCGTGATATAAAAGCATGAGTGAAAATGTGAAGCCATGCGGGAAAAGAGAAATGAGAATTTGGTTAAGTATAGAAAAGGAAAAATAATGACTAATATATTCAAATTTGTAATAGATATCCCATTTCCTGGCAATATCTTTTCTGTAAACTTATTGCATATACTTGGAAAGAAGTGTGAAGGTAGCGGGTACAGGAAAAAGTGACTAGGAATTAGAAATTGTTTGAACCCTCCAACCTAACGATCCACAAAAGAGATTAGAAGAAATGTAAAAGTGTGGAAAGAGGTCATACGGTCTTCAAAATAGGGTGACAAGGGTTCTCGAGGAGACATGAGGCACTTATGGTCAAATTGTGTGTATCACAACTTTTGAGTGAAAAATGTGTAACATAGAAGAGGGGATTTTTTGGGAGTTTGGAAGTGAATTTGTACATCATGGAAGTCGAGGTATTGTTTGCAGGTAAAGGAATACTAGAAGTGTAGTCAGGTTGTTCGAGAACCCGCAAGAGAAAAAATGTATGTAATAGGGAAACAATATTCAAATTATACCTAGTATATTGATATTTGTGATAGATATCCCATTACCTAGAAGGACATTCTCTGCATGTTTCTATGACTATTTCCTGAGGCATGGTGAACTGTTAGTATTAAAGGCCAATTATTGCATAGTTGGAAAAAAAGTGTGAAGGTGACGGGCACAGGAAACAACAACCAGGAATTGGAGGCGCGAAAGAGATTCCAAGAAACAACCAACTATGGAAAGAGGAAGAACGAGATTGAAAATTTGGTGGCAATAGTTTCCCACGAGACATGAGGACCCGAAGGTCAAATTCTAGGTCTCAGAACATTTGGGTGCAAACTGTGTATCATGGAAGAGGGTATAATGTAGGATTCTGATAGTGAATTTGTGTATCACGGAAGCTCCGGTGCTGTTTGAAGTTCATGGAACAATAGAATTGCAATGTAGAGCGTGCCTGCCCAGAAATTCGTGATCTGAAAAGTTGCTAGGTATGGAATGGGAAGTGGTCAATCGGAGTCGGGATATAAAATCATGAGTGCGAACATTTTCAGAAAAATGGCTAAGTAACCAGAAAGAGAAAGTAAAGGGGAAAAACAAATGAGAATTTGGTTAAGTATAGAAGAGGGAAAGGAAGGGATAATATATTAAAATATGTGTATCACGAAAGACTTTTTAGTGCAAACTGTGTATCATGGACGAGGGTATGATGTGGGTGTCTGGCAGTGAATTTGTATATCACGAAAGTCTGGGTGTTGTTTCCAGGTCACAGAACAATGGAAGTGCAATGTATAGTGCGACTGCCTGAAAATATGTGATCTGAAAATTTGCTAGGTGTGGAATAGAAAGAAGTCGGTCAGAGTCAGGATATAAAAGAACGAGTGAAAATGTGAACCCATGAGCCTGCCAAACCGCACAGGTAGACATTTTCAAAAAAATGACTAAATAACCAGAAAGAGAAAGTAAATGGGAAAAACAAATGGGAATTTGGTTACGTATAGAAGAGGGAAAGGAAGGGATACTATATTAAAACTTGTAATAGATATTCCATTTCCTGGAAAGATGTTTTCTGTATGTTTCTAGATCAGCCAACATTAAACTTTATTTATTTCATACTTGAAAGAAGTGAAAAGGTGCGGGCTAGGGAAACAACGATATGGAAATTGGTTATTTCGTGAACCGGAAAACCCGACGATCTGCAAAAGAGATTAAGACAAATGATGAAGTATGGAAAGCGGACGGACGAGCTTCAAAATGGGGTGAAAATAGTTCAACATATATATGTAACTTATATAGTTATATATATATATATATTAACATGTGTGTTAACATACATTAAAAATATG
>ML778427.1:131676-153487 GCA_009831015.1 Picea engelmannii
TATATATATATGTGTGTGTGTGTGTGTGTGTGTGTGTGTAACTATATAACTTACGCTCAACCTGTTATAATGTTATGAAAACTGAAGGTTAATATCATCTTAGTTTGGTACTATAAATGCAAAAGTAGTCAAGAGTGATTTGGCTAGAAAGTGATCAGGTTAGAACTAATCATGTACAATGATTACAGTGGGAGAACAAGAATATCTATGAATTCAGGAGGAATTGTACACGTGAGGACCCGATAGTCAAATTGTAGCTCTCGAAAATTTTCAGGGCAAATTGTCTAACGGGATAGAGGGTATGATGCGAGATTCTAGTTATACATTTGTATATCGCAGAAGTATGGGTTCTCTTTGGAGGTAACAAAAGAATGGATATGCAATATAGAACATGTCTTCCTGGGAATCCGCAATTGGAAATACGAAGGTAGCGAGGATGGCGAAGAGCAACTAAGTATTGTAAATTTTGTCCACCCGCCAACCCGCAAAACAGATTCGAAGAAAATCCTAAGTATGGAAAGCGGTCGGGCGATGTAACATCCCCAGCCACCCATGCTAGGCCACGCTACATGAGAGAACATTTTTTGTTCTCTCTACGGAACAAACTGTGACATACCCAACATCCAACTGAGCTATGCCACATAAATTTTTTGAACTGCATGCAATTAAAATATATACACATGGAACTCTTGCGGATATATATATATATATATATATATANNNATGTAAACATACAAATACATATGTAAATACATGGATTCAAACTGAAATAGAAATAAATGTATACATGCAGCATATACAGGAAATACCCATAAATATACAAACAGTTATAACCATACATAGGATTAAACCCATAAAAATAAACACGTAAATAAGAATGAAGCATGTCAATTTATCACACAATTGACACTTATCTTGGTTAGAATGTCACCAACTTCATGCATATCTTCCACGAACCTTCCAGCCTTAGACCACACTTCTCATTACTCTTAGTAGTGGGTCACCCCTGAGCTGGGACTAAACTCCACCAGAGTAAAGGGATTCCTAACCAGGCTAATGGCTCATAGAGAACAGGAAGGACTTTGTCATAGGTTCTAAATAAAACTAACATCCTATAGTCCCTCATTCCCCACATGCTTGTCCAACCCCAGGAAGTGTGCCCCTTCTCTTCTCAACAATCCTTCATCTTTCCCACTTCCTTTATGGGCTTCAACAACAGGTCGGCCAGGAAGTCTGAGAGCGTTGTAGTTATAGTTTAGCACTTTCAAGAAATAAATTCCCAGTAATTCTCTTACCTAGAGAGAAATTTTCCACGGTCCTGACAACCCACCTCTTCAGTATTCCACGGGCTTGACAACCCGCTTCTTCAGTCCAGATCCCAGGCTAACCAGATACACAAACAAAATGCCTATGGATACAGGTTCAGGTACAGTGACAAGAAGTATGGAGGATAGTTGACTATGTGAGTGAGTGATGTTCCAATCGTGGATGAATGATGAAAGGAATCATAAAAAGAATGAATGGGAAAATGAACTAAGTCCCAACAATATGTATGCATGTCCCTAACTTGACACTTGTCATGTTGGGAGCTACTTTGGTCCACTTGTCCCCAACTTTGGAACTTAGGATAAAATAATTATCTATACTTTATACTTTAATAAATATTAATATAATATTCCTTTTTGTCTTAATCTCCCTAGCTTATCCCATTTTCCTTAACTTTTATCCCTCACCCTTTCCTTAACTAGTGGAGTTTAGTCCCCTGTACTATTTTATCATGGTCGGTCTGCGCGCATCGATGTATTTTATATTAATTATGAGATATATACAAAAATAGGCTCACTGGCCTTTAACATCAAGGCTCTCCGGCCTAATCAAAACATAAACATCCTAGCTTATAATAACTGGCTCACCAGCCTATAAACACATCATATACATAAAGGCTCCTTGGCCTCAAAATCGAGTGCACTTAAATTGTTGTGTGCGGTATCCAAGAATGTGCACACTTCCTCATTTTACTGCCCATTACATGTGTGCACTATGCCATGAAACATGTATACAAAATGATATCAAACAACTCACCATATTAAGTACATTTTCATTTACACTTATTATTGGGTTCAGCCTAGGGATATTACAATCCCCTCCCCTTATTTATGCACTGTCCGCAGTTAATTAAGTACACACATATCCAACAAAAATTCAAAAATCCCAAAAACAATGCTGGTATTCTACTTGCATTGCATCCTCATGCTCTCAAGTAGTGTCCTCGGGACTGTACCATGTCCATTAGACCTTTACAGGCCCTATGGCTCGATTTCAGAGTTGTTTGATTTTCCGGTCCAGAATGCGTACCAGATGCACTTGGAAAGCGCCTTCTTGCTCCACCTGAATGACATTCTAATCAATAACATGATTAGCATCAAGTATATATTTCTTGAGTAATGATACATGGAATACATTATGAAAAAACATAGATGAATGAAATGAAATCATATAAGCTACTGGACCGATCCTCTCTAGGATATCAAACGACCCACAATAGTGAGCTGCCAACTTTGAACAATTTTCCAACTTCAGGGAACTTCTATTGGCCTTCACTTTCAAGAAGACATGGTCTCCCACTTTAAATTCCCCGCGAGTTTTGCCTTTATCAACACAGATTTTCTGTCTGTCTTGGGAAACCTTTAGATTTTGTTTTATTTTCAACATTTTCTCCTCCATTTCCTTGAGTAAGTCTGGCCCAATCACTACTCTATCTGTTGGGTTATTCCATATTACCAGTGTGTTTCACTTTCTACCATAAAGTGCCTCAAATGGGCTCATGTTTAGAGATTGTTGGTACCCATTGTTATAATAAAACTCTACCAAGTGTAGGTAGTCTTCCCATTTTGATGGTTTATCCATCACATCCATCCTCAACATATCCTGAATCACTTGATTCACCCTCTTTGTTTGTCCATCTGATTCTCGATGATATGTTGTACTAAAATTCAAATTTGTTCCAAACCCATTAAATAATCCCTTCCAAAAGTTTGAGGTAAACTTTGGATCTTTGTTAGACACAATCGTCTTGGGTATGCCATGTAATCGAGAAATTTCTATCATATACACATAAGCAATATTGGCTTCCTTATGAGTGAGATTAACTGGAATAAAATCGATAGATTTAGTAATCTTATCCACCACTACCATGATAGAATCATGTTGTTTGTTTGTTCTAGGAAGTTTAGTGATGAAATCCATGGTTACAACTTCCCATTTCGACTCAGGAATGGGTATTGGCTATAGAAAACCAATTGGGTGTGTATGCTCAGCCTTTACCTTTTGACATTCCAAACATTTGGCAATAAAATCAACAACCTCTTTCTTCATGTCTGGCCAATAATATTGGCTCTTGACAACTGCAATAGTTTTCTGATATCCTAGGTGCCCAACTTAAGGTACATTATTCATTTCTCCCAATATCATATTTTTCAATTCCTGGGAATTTGGTACATAAATTCTTCCCCTATACATAAGAATTTCATCATTATTTAGCTTGTACTCTTCAATTTTCTGCTGCAAAATACCTTGTTGTAATTTTTCCACTAATTACTTGTAATGAAAATCTAAATTTTCAGCCTCTAAAATTCTGGGTTTCAAATTTGATTGGTACATGCTAATGGTTGTAGCATGCATTCCATGAACTCTTCTGTTGATTGCATCAACCACTTTGTTCTCTTTCCCTTTGATATGTTTTATATCAAAGTCATATTAACTTAAAAATTATAACCACCTTCTTTGCCTAACATTAAGAGTTGGTTGATCAAACAAATATTTTAGACCATTATGGTCTGTCCTGAGCTCAAAAATTTTCCCCATGAGGTAGTGTCTCCATTTCCTCAAGTCATGTACTATGGCTGCCAACTCCAAATCATGAGTGGCATAGTGTCTTTCATGCTCCTTCAACTTCCTTGATTCATATCATACAACAAACCCATTTTGAGTGAGGACTCAACCAAGTCTTCTTTAAATACGTCTTTGCATACCATGAAGTATTCATTTGGGTCTATAATCCTTAATATTGGAGCACTTATTAGTAGTTGCTTCAAGTTTTGGAAACTCTTTTCACAATCCAATGTCCATTGAAACTTCACACCCTTTATTTGCAAGGAAGTGATTGGGTGTGCAATCTTTGAGAATCCTTAAATAAATGTCTTATAGTAGCCTACAAGTCCCATGAATGATCTAACCTCTATCACATTCTTTGGCATTGGCCATTCTCTAATGGCTTCTATATTCTCAAGATCCACTGTTATTCTGTCCTTTGAGATGATATGTCTCAAATAATGAATTTTATTCTGATAAAATGAACACTTGCTCAATTTGGCATACAACTGATGCTCCCTTAATACTTGAAACACCATACTCAAGTGTTGTTCATGATCTTTTTCTAACTTGGAATATACAAGGATGTCATCCAAAAATACAATGACAAACTTGTCTAAATATTCTCAGAAAAAACCATTCATTAAGCACATGAAAACAACTGGTGCATTTGACAACCCAAATGGCACCACTATGAAATCATAATGACCATACCTTTTCTTGAAGGCAATCTTGCTGATATCTTCCTCTTTAATCCTTACCTGATTGTATCCTAACCATATATCTATCTTTGAAAATATCTTTGCATCCTTCAATTGATCAAAGAGATCATCAATCCTTGGCAAAGGATATTTATTCTTCACAGTCACTTTATTCAACTGTCTGAAAACGATGCAGAATCTTAATGTCCCATATTCCTTCTTCACAAACAAGACTAGGGAACCCCAAGGTGACACACTTGGGTGTATATACCCCTTATTCAAAAGTTATTCAATTTGCATCTCTAACTCCTTCATCTATGGTGTACTCATTTTGTAAGGAGTCTTTGACACTGGAGCTGCTCCAGGCATTAAATTTATAGAGAAATCAATGTCTCTCTTTGGGGGTAGTCCTGGTACCTCTTTGAATACATATTAAAAATATTCCAGGACTGCATGGTCTTCCAAATTTGACATCTTATCTTTAGGTGTCTCTTCCATATGATCTACAAATATTTGACACCCTTTTCTGTAACATTTCTTCAGCTGCAATGTTGAGATTTATCTGATGGTTACTTCCCTAAGAATTCCCTACACTTTCCTTAGGTTCCCTTCCTCATCCAAGAAATTAAATTCCTTGTTATGATAATCGAGAATAGCATGATGTTGTTCCAACCAATCCATCCCAGTTATAAAGTCATAGGAACCGAAAGGCAAGATGTTCAAATCCTCCCTGGTGTTCAATGTATTCATGTTCATAAGACATGACTTAACCATTTCATTAACTTTTCTTTTGGATCCAGTAGCCAGCTGCACCAACCAATATTTTCCATTCTTTCTTCCTAGAAAATGAAAAATTTCCACCATCTTAGGATCTATATAACTAGGACTAGATCCTAAATCAATTAAAATAGAAATGGTTTGGTTGTTGATCATACCTTCCACTTCAATCATATGTGACTGACACTCTGCTTTCTTGTTGTCCAGGGATGCATAGATCCTTGGTACATTTCTTCCCATGTCCTCCACTATTTTAGTTTGTTGTACATTGTTAACAGTCCTCAATTTCTCACCTCTTTGAGGACAATCTCTGAACATATGATCTCCTTTACAACCCCAAAATTTAATAGGTGGTTTCCTTAACGTTTGACCCCTTGTCTCAATCGTTATAAGATTTGTAGAAGTTGGCTATCCCTGAGGATTATTTATGAAGAATGGTGGCTTTTTTCCCTTCTTCCTTTGATCCATCTTAAAATTCTTTTTGTCTTACCAAGCTTTTTGGAAAGTTGGCCTTGATTTTTGTTGATCATATAGGCATTTACCTCTCCTTATGGTCTCCTCCAATGTCTTGGGATCATCATACTGTATTTTGTCACTGATAAATGATGGCAGTCCACTCAAATACCTTTGAATATTAACTATCTCATCCTTGATGAAAGAGACATACTTCAACAGTTCTAAAAACCTTCTCTCATATTCATCTATTGTCATACTCCCAAGCTTGAGTTCAAAGAACTCTTTCATTTTCTCGTCATAGTATATTTTAGTCAAGTATTTTTTTTCAAAATACTTCTTGAATTCCCTCCAAGTAACACTTTTCTCTTTAATGTGTTGCACCTACACAAGATAATCCCACCACATGGATGCTTTTCCCTTGAGTTGATAGATGGAAATTATACCTTCTGCATGAGAAGAATAATTATGCAGTTGAAAATACTTTCTCATGCCCAACAACCATGTCTTTGCATATTCATCCTTCTTGTTCTCACCATCAAATGTAGGAAGTTTGATTTTGTTCATTTCTCCTCGTAACTCATCCACTCCACCCTTGTTATGATTTCTGAAAGAGGATGGACTTGATTTTTTGTGTGACCTCCTATTGGAATGCCTCAGGGAGTGACGTTGATGTCTGCTAACACTTCTTTCTCTTCTTTTCTCATCAGGAGGCCTGTGACTTCACAATTTTCTTGCGCCACTCCCCCTATCCATTTTCTTTTATATTATGTTCAAGATCTGCATTAAATTCATGTTGAATACATACTGCTACTCCTTGTCTCTCCTAATCCTTTCATTATCATATTTATGGATCTTTACATCCTTCTGCAAATTTTTAATGGTCTCTACCATATTCATGTTTTCATCTCTTCCTTCTCCATGTCCATTGGAGTTTGTTCCTTCAATGCCCAAATGGACATACATCCCTATGATTTTATCCTGTTGACTATAAGTCCCCTATGCCTCTTACATTAATTTGGACTCTATGTTGATTCTGATCTGATCTATTTGTTGTTAACTATGCAAAATGTGCAGTCAAAAAAACTTTATCGGGCTAATTGTTTCAACAATCTCATGAAAAAATGAACCATTCTGGTTCAATAAAATATCAGAATTATTGTTTCTTATTTCCTAGAAAATTGAATGCCTATATCAATTTTATGGGTGAATATTTAGATTCCAAATTCAAACACCTTTCCAATGCTTTCTCCCATGCTCAATTCCGAGTCTTGAGCAAAACATTATGGTTATTAGAAAATTGTCCATTAATTTTTATGTCCATACTTCAACTTGGCACAACTCTGCGCTGTAATTAAACATTTTTGCACCTACTCCTTTGGAGTTTTAGTAGAATCTCAATTGGGTTTCTTCATATACATATTATGGACACTCTGTTCAAGTTTCATCTCCTTGGTTTCTAGGCTACTAGTTATAGCCTGTTGAAGTTCCAGGCCAATTCGTGTTTTTAGTCTGGAACTCTATAGGTACCTTCTTTTCCAAATTAAACAATTTTAACATGCCCAAAAATTTAATTCATCTCTAGGAATATCTTATATGTTTCAATATATTTCCATTGACTTCTCTTGTGCCTCAATCTGATTCTGGAGCAGAAAGTTATGGCTCTTTGAAGTTAGATGGGTCTTAAAACTTACCCTCCATTGTTTGTGCTGCAACTTTCTCATAAAAGCTCCATTTGACGAACAATTTACACCATTGGAAATCTCTCTTCGAGATATTTTATTTGAGATGCAAAGATAGAGTGTGCCTTGGCACAGTCTATTCTCATGGTTTTCAAGTACCTAAAAACGCTCCTAGGAGCCTCAAAAACACGCTGCCAAAAGATGACATTCAAATGATATAAACCGTCACAGAAAATCATTGGTTTTTTGTTGTTGATCACCCTCCAAACGAATTCACACGCACAAATTTCAACCTATAAACCCATATTCACCATGCACATCAACAACCCAAGGTAAATCATGCTCTACGCCTTCATAACTATTGTGTATCACTTCTCTGTTTCACCAATAACTGTGCACTACTTTTGTGTCGCGCGCCAATATCTACCACGTGCATTTTTCGTTCTTGCACTATTGCCCATTGCACACAATTTTTGTATCACACACTGATATTCCAAGCGCATTTCAGTCTACGTGCTGAACCATGCCAAAGTTTAGTATGCCCCCACCGTGTACCAATACTCTGCACGCACCATTAACTAAACTGTCACGCAACATATACCCACATTCTGCGTGCACCAACACAATTCCTCTATGCACTGCCAATATTGCGCACATCATGTGTGCCATTATTATGTGTGTGCACAATGCACAATGCTAAATTTAGCGCGTGCACCCGCACACCAACATTTTTCCACACAGTGAAGAAATTTAGCGCTCGCACCCACACACCAACATTTTTCTGCGCGGTGCCAAATTTTAGCGCATGCACCCGCACAACAATATTTTTCCGCATAGTGCCTAATTTTACATGTCACAATCTTTTTACTGCACAACATGTATTTTTAGTGCACCCACCTGTGCACATTCATTTTTATGCACATCAATTCCTTGTGAATTCCGGTGTAGAAATTGGGGCTTTTTCCTAACATTTTCCCCAATTTACCTCAGACATTCTGCAACTATGAAATTCGTTCAATTTAACCCCGATAACACCAGTTTAACCTATGAAACAACAAATCTCTATGGGTTGACATTTCTGGAACGAATTTACCCAAAATTAATTCACTAATTGAGAATTTTAATTACTAATCTCGGTCCATCTTTCATGGCTTCACCGTAGCTTCAAATTCGACCAATTCCAGGTCTAAATTTGCTAGAACATATATTAAATCAATAATATCTCACCACTTGGCCAAATTTCTCCATTTTATCATGAATTTAACAACATAAATTGGGGATTTTTCCCAATTCCGCACCATTGCTGTTACTTTTTACCATGAACGCTTTGCAACTAGAAATATGGCCACTTCGAAATAAATTCTCTATGAAATTTATCTTCAAATCAAACTTCTCGGCCCATCTAGGCTCAATGTTGAAAACTAAAGCTTTGATACCATGTTGAAACGTCCTTGACCACCCATGTCGGGCCACGCTACACGAGAGAATTTTTTTTGTTCTCTTTGCAGAACATACTGTGACATACACAGCATCCAACTAAGATATGCCACATAAATTTTTTGAACTGCGTGGAATTAAAATATATACACACAAAACTCTTGCGGAAATATATATATAAAACGTAATCATACAAATACATATCTAAATGCACAGATTCACACTAAAATAACAGTAAATGTATACATGCATCATATACAAGAATGACCCATAAATATACATACAATTATAACCATATATTGAATTAAACCCATAAAAATAAACATGTAAATAAGAATGCAACATGTAAATTTATCACACAATTGACACTTATCTGGTAAGAATGTCACCAACTCCGTGCAAAACTTCCACGAACCTCCCAACCTTAGACCACACTTCTCATCACTCTTAGCAGTGGGTCACCCTCGAGATGGGACTAAACTCCACCCGGGTAAAGGGATTCCTAACCAGGCTAATGGCTCATAGACAATAGGAAAGACTCTATCATAGGTGCCAACTCAAACTAATAGACTACAATCCCTTATTCCCCACATGCCTGTCCCACCCCAAGAAGTGTGCCCCTTCTCTGTTGAATAGTCCTTCGACTGCCCCACTTCCTTTACGGGCTTCAAGAATAGGCCAGACAAGAAGTCTAAGAGCCCTATAGCTGTAGCTTAGCACCTTCAGGAAATATATTCCTAGAAATTCTCTCACCCAGAGAGAAATTGCACATGGTCCTGACAACCTTCCTCTTCATTATTCCATGGGCTTGACAACCCGCTTATTCAATCCAACTCCCAAGCTAAATAGATACAAAAACATAATGGCTATGGATACAGGTTCAGTTACAGTGACAGGAAATATGGATGATAGATGACTACGTGAGTGAGTGATGTTCCAATCATAGATGAATGATGGAAGGCATCATGGAAGGAATGAATGGGAAAATGAGATAAGTCCCAACAACATGTATGCATGTCCCCAACTTGACACTTGTCATGTTGGGAGCTACTTTGGCCCACTTGTCCCCAACTTTGGAACTTGGGATAAAATAATTATCCATACTTTATAATTTAATAAATATTAATACAATATTCCTTTTTGGCTTAATATCCCTAGCTTAACCCCTTTTCCTTAAATTTTAGCCCCCACCCTTTCCCTAACTAGTGGAGTTTATTCCCCCATACTCTTTTATCATGGTCAGTCTGTGCACAGTGATGCATTTTATATTAATTATGAGATATATACAAAAATAGGCTCACTAGACTTTAACATCTAGGCTCACCGGCCTAATCAAAACATAAGAATCATAGATTATAATAACTGGCTCACCATCCTATAAACACATCATATACATAAAGACTCCCTGGCCTAAAAATAGCACGCACTTAAATTGTTGTGCGCGGTATCCAAGAATGTTTACACTTCCTCATTTTATTGTGCAGTACATGCATGCACTATGCCATTAAACGTGCATACAAAATGATATCAAACAAATCACTAGCTTAAGTACATTTTCATTTACACTTACAATTGGGTTCGGCCTAGGGATATTACAGGTGGGTTACACACAAAAGAAAAGGGTCACAAGATATAGCCAGGAGGCATGAGGGGCCGACGGTCAAATTGTTTGTCACAATGACAGATTTCGGCCATCAATTTGTATATCGTGGAATTTCACATGTTGTTTGTACGTAGGGGAACAATGGAAGTGCAATGTTGAGCAAGAAATTTGTATATTGCGGAACTTTGGTTGTTGTATATAAAAGCATGAGAGATTCGGAAAAGGGACACATTCGAAAAAAGGACCAAGTAAAAAAAAAGTGAAAGAAAACGATATGAAGGGGAATTTGTTTTCTAATTTGTAGATCACAGAACTTCGGGTGTTGTTTCCAAGTAGCAAAACAATGGAAATGCAATGTTGAACCCGCCTACCCGGGAACCTGCAATTCAAAATTTTTGTTCAATATGAAATGAGGAAGTGGTCGGTCAGGCTGGTGATATAAAAGTAACAATGGAAATTTGAAGACTTGAATATGCTAACTCCTGCACATAGACATTTTCCAGAAAATGAGTAAGTAACCAGAAAGGGAAAGCATATGGCAAAAAGAAAGGCGATCACAATTTTTGGAAGCGGGAATTGGTGTAAGAAATCCCCATTAATGGTCTTAACAGTAACCATGAAGTTCATTAAAAATTTTAATAGGTTCTTCAATCAAGGAATAGATACAGCGAGAAATGTTTATAGTTTCCAGGATTTGTTTGTATAAGAGAAGCATAAAAAAGTTACAAGAAAATCAATTTTGGGATGTTTAAGTAAAGCTTTTGTACTGTTAGCTTCACTGCAAATGTAACAACAATGCATTTTCATTTATTGTACTCTCATTCATATGATAGTTCCATTAGACTTCACATAGTATATATTCTCTTATTTCAAATTATTCCAGGGAATAAATTTTTCTAAGTTAATCCATCAATGAAAAGTGCTAAAAATGAGATAAAGGGGAATTTGTTTGTTAATTTGTAGATCGCGTAAGTCCAAGTGTTGTTTGCAGGTGGCAGAACAATGGAAACACACTGTTGAACCCAGGTATCCGGTAACCCACCTATTCGGGAACCTGCGATCCAAAAAGTTTGTTCAATATGAAACGAGGAAGTGGTTGGTCGAGCAGGTGATATAAAAGTAAGTGGAAATCTGAAAATGTGAATCCACCAACTTCCAAAAAAAGGAGTAAGTAACCAATTCAAAAAAATGAGTAAGTAGATAGAAAGGGAAAACAAAGGGAAAAGAGAAAGGGGATGGCAATTTTCATAAACATGAATTGCTGTAAGAAAGCCCCATTAATGGTCTTAACAGTAACTATGAAGTGCATTAAACATATTAACCGGTTCTTCAATCAACAAATAGATACAACGAGCAATTGTTATGATTTCTAGGATCTATTTGTATAAGAGAAGCCTCGAAAAGTTACAAGAAATTCAATTTTGGGATGTTTAAGTAAAGCTTTTGTATTGTTAGCTTCACCGCAAATATAACAACAACGAATTTGAATTTGAATTTCCTTTCGTTCATATGATAGTTCCATTAGACTTCGCATAGTATATATTCTTTTATTTCAAATTATTCCAAGGAATTGATTTTGTTAAGTTCATCGATAAAGGAAAAGTGATAAAAACGACAAAGGGGAATTTGTTTTCCTAATTTGTAGATCGTGGAAGTATGGGTGTTGTTTGTAGGTGGCGAAACAATGGAAACACAATGTTGAACCCACTTATCCGGTGTCCCACCTATTCGGGAACCCGCGATCCAAATTTTTTGTTCAATATGAAATGGGGAAGTGGTCGGTCGCGTTGGCGATCTAAAAATAAGTGGAAATCTGAAAACGTGAATCCGCCAACTTTTGAAAAAAGGAGTAAGTAACCTGAAATGGAAAGAAGATGGAAAAAAAGGTGGGGATGGAAATTTTTGGAAGCGAGAATTGGTGTAATAAATCCCCATTGATGGTCTTAATAGTAACTATGAAGTGCATTAAACATGTGAATAGGTTCTTCAATCAACAAATAGATACAGTGAGTCATACTTATAGTTTCCAGGATCTGTTTGTATAAGAAAAGCATCGAAAAGCTACAAGGAAATCAATTTTGGGATGTCCTCTCATTGAATTGATATAACAATGACGGAATTGAATTTTAATGCCCTCTCGTTGATATCATAGCTCCATTTAACTTCACATAGTATATATTCTTTTATTTAAAATTATTCCAGGAGATTAATTTTTCTAAGTTCATCGATCAAGGAAAAGTGCTAAAAACGAGATAAAGGGGAATTGTTTTACTAATTTATAGATCGCATTAGTCCAAGTGTTGTTTGCAGGTGATGGAAAAATAGAAACGCAATGTTGAACCCGCCTATCTGGGAACCCGCGATCCAAAAAGTTTATTCAATATGAAACTAGGAAGTGAAGGGGATGACAATTTTTGGAAGAAGAAATTGGTTTAAGAAATCCTCATTGATTGTTTTAACAACAATTATGAAGTTCATTAAACATGTGATCAGGTTCTTCAATCAAGGAATAGATACAATGATCCATTCTTATAGTTTCTAGGATCTTCTTGTATAAGAGAAGCCTCGAAAAGGTACAAGAAAATAAATTTTGGGATTTCCAAGTAATGTTATTGTACTGCCAACTTCACCGCAAGTATAACAACGATGAATCTGAATTTTAATGGCCTCTTGTTGATATGAAAGCTCCATTGAACTTCACATAGTACATATTCTTTTATTTCACATTGTTGCAGGAGATTAATTTTACTAAGTTCGTTGATCAAGGAAAAGTGCACATACCACATTCACGTCACAGAGCCTATATTAAAGGGAAAAGCATGTCCTCTATAGTCTATAAGATAATAGAAAAACTGTGAAGATCCTGAATGTATTATTAATTTTCCAGAATGAAACATACAACCAAGAACCAAGTAAACACCAAACATGCTTGAAGCAAGATCCCACAAGGTTCCATAGAGTAGCATGCATCGACCTTTGCATCAAACAATTTGATATATAGAGAAAAAAATGTTGTGCCATTGGTTTTGTCTTACATCTGGTAAACATTCTCACGAGAAAATAATCGGGGCCATGTGATATGAACAAAAGTTTTCCAAAAACAAGATAGCACAAAACCAATAGACCTTCGCCACTGCATGCTAGCTATAACCAGAACTCAAAATGGGCAACAAGAAAGTTGTCGATTATTATTTTAGCATTAAGAAAGATCACTATGGACACTTTCTTCTGATAGTGCCATGGTATATCACTACCATTTTTAACAATGCCAAATTTCCAATATTATTAGAAAGTCTTGATGATTCAGTCGAGAGGACCAAGCTATTTAGAAGGTTCAAAGGATGGGCCTGAGTTATTTATAGTGGGATACTTTTTATGGGGTTTTCTCTCATGCTCCCCATTTCTGGACTGAACAATCTTATGCGTGTGCAATCTCTGTAGCGAGATCTGAAAATCTCAAGCTGATGTTTCAATCCATGTTGAGTATTTTTTTTTTCAGATAGGGTATCGAGAAAATCGTTCCATGGCTATATAGTGGGCACCCCAAAAAAATTGCAGGCTTCTCCATAAAAGCCACAACCAACCACCCCTTTTTTTTTTGTTTGCACATCGAAACAAATATGCAAAGTTCTTACTAGCATATGAAACAAAAATCAAAATAACAAAATCAATTGCATTTGTAATTAGATTCTCAAGTATTTGAGTCCAACGAACATTCATCTGGGTGTTGAAGAAATATTACAGAGACACACGAGATATTTTTCGTTTCCTACCAAATCTTGATATGATTTTTCCTTATTTTATTTTTTTCAGTCGATATGCAATATTGCATTGTCCTTATTTAAGGTAAATTTTCTATGTATCTGAACGTCACACAACATGTAGACATTGCTTGGATTTTTCTGTAGGTATGCTTCATATGACAATTCTGCTAACCCAAGAAGCACATCTTGTAACAGAGGCTTTCTAATTGTACACTGCATGACTGTATTGCCCACGGTTCAGATGGCAACATTGAGGTGATGTCCATATATGTATGGAAATTTTTCACTGCATCGCACACAATCAATCATATCATCACTTATCAAAGCAGAAGGAGAATCATGAGAGTTTCATTTCATACATACATGCTCAAACGGGGTTGAGTACGCATTCGCTGCAACCAAAACACCTTCAACCTAGAAACATGAGCACAACAAGTAATATATTGAACAATATAATATACAACTACACCCTCCNTGGTGAAGGCTATTTGTATGAGCAAAGTGGGGATGAAACTATAGATGTATATGCACAAAAGTTATAGAGCTAGTTATTTTCTTCAGATCCTGTACTATGTCTTCTCACAATTTTGTTAAAAATGTTGCTTGGGTTGCGAAAGATCCTTTCTCTAACATCCTTTTTCTTTGTTATATTTTTGAAGAGCATAAGTGGAAATTGAACTTTATGCAATTGTTTCTCCATTGACAAAAACAAATTTGAATAGGTATCGAACAATTGCAGCTACAACATGGAATAGTGCAATATTTGTCTAACTTAACCGAGATACATGGAAATGTGAAATTAAAGGACAAAATTGGATATGGAGAACAATACCATTGCCTTGTCATTGTTTGAATCTCCATCCTTTATATGAATAATGTGTTGCGAGCCAAGTTTTATCTCTAGTGTGACATCTACGCCAATGGTTCTGATTGGGTAATTGCCATTGTTCTGTAAATGTTGATTGATAGTTGATTCCGGAATGAAACGATATTCTGAACAAATAGCGAGATTTTTTCCCACAATACTTGTTTCGTTGAGTGAAATAATCCTATCACAATCACCACAAGCATATACTGTTTTGGGCAATATATTGAAATTTGTAATGGATATCCCATTACCTGGAAATATTTTTTCTGCATGTTTCTAGACAAGTTGTGTAGGAATAGTCAATGTGATTTTCATCATGGCCTCCTTGTCTGTCATGTCAACACAGATAATGGATATAATTTTGTTTTCCTTGTCCAAGTAGGTTCTATAGAATACCATTATGTCACCGATGAACACTTGTCCAGTTCGGCGGTTGTTCAAGCCCTCTATTTATAGTATTCTAGGTGTTACAAGTTTAGACCTGGTGAGAATTTTTGAACAGGAAAAGTAAAGTGTATGGTAGTGTGCATTTTTTTTCTATTTTTCCTGGCATAAATTTACAAGTAGATGCACAAATTGGATGAACTATGGAGCCAGAGTTTTGCAACTAGACATCTTAGTCTGTGGAACTTGGACCATGTTCGACGTCTCGCTTGTACTTGCTGATAATTTTTGTGAACTACAACGTATGTATTGCAGATGACATAAACATATTCACCATGTCATAGATGAATAAATAGCTGAGGATATTTGTTTGGTAAACATACTAAGAACAAAATGTATGCATATTTACCTTTGGCCTTGTCGATCTGCCGATGTCTAGGATGACTGACTGTTCATGGTCATGTCACTAGTCTAACTTTTTCTGATGAAAGCATGTGTATGTTATCATTAATTATTGCAAGAGGGGTGTTTCTCTCTTGTTTCACAGACCTTGGTCTAAAATGAGAAGAAATGGGGCTTAAAAACCCATCAAATACTTTTTATTCCAAGTCCGTAGCCATGAGCGCCAAGCACATCACAGAAAAATCTCATTTTGGGCTCAAACAATCAAGCAGGCAGGCAACTTCAGTATTGAATGGTGAGGATCCATCAATGGAGTAGATCAATGGTCATCGGGTAAGTCAGAGCCACAAAGTTGCATGAGGATTAGCGCCTGGGCTTATCCCTTATGGCCAAAGTCACGAAATGATCGTGACCGTCTGATCTTTTAGGGATAGGTGGCAGCTAGTCGGTGTTTCAGGAGTCATCATTTCGTGTTCTCGACAACAAGTATATCGTATTTCCATCCATATCCCCAAAACCCAAAATGTGAAGCCTTGGGAGCCTGGCCCATGGTCATAGCCCAACGTTCTATGGAAAGTCACGTGGCCCAAGATCTGAGCCGCAGATGGGGCCTTTCGGGATAGTCAAAGTGAAAGCGTTGAAGTAGTCTGAACCATCCATTTAAGGGACACATGGTGTGCGATTAAACACCATTGCGGTTTCAACTATTGGGAATTTGTGAGACGAGATTCGCTCCTCCCTTTGCATTTGGAACCGCTAAAGCACGAAAAGTGAAAGCATCTTTAGGGTTGGGCTCACATTTTGTTTAAAAAGTGCATGGATCTAGGCGGTCACCATCCACACACTCAGATCTACGGTCGAGGTCCAATTCCAGACCCCCCTTGCCATTCTTCCTTTAATAAGGGGGGGGGAGTCCAGAATGAGGCACACAGGTTTCAACGGCTAGGATTGGGGTGCAAACATTTGCGGCCGAGGTTTGATTCCGGACCCCCTTGTCATTCTACCTTTAAGGGGGGGGGGGGTCTGGAATGAGGAGGTTTTGTGTGGGCCCCTTTAAACCTCTTACCACTTCCCATTTCACTTACCACTTTCACCTCTTGCTGACTTGTGTCCTCCACTCCACCTCTTTCCTTCCCCTGTCACATCTCCACTCCCATCCTACCTTTAACCACCACACACCTGTCCTTCGCTCTCCCAAGTGTCATGTTCCCTTTCCCTTCATCCCTCTTATCTCCCAACACTTGTACCCCGCGCTCCACACCACTTCCACCTGTGCCCTACCCATACCCCTTGGAATTTCTCGTCTGGTTTCACAACACCACCTCATCCTTCCCTTAGTGCCTCCACCTCATCATCCACAAGTGTTGCCACTCATTCGCCATGTCACCCTCCATATGTTTCTTCAGTCCACATGGGCACTCCTCGTCTCACCTTCACAATTGTCGGCACCATCTCCCTCCCTATCAGATCCTCATCCACGTTCATAGGTCAGACCCTCCTTGTAGAAATACAACAAAGAGACAACAGCCAAGGGAAGGCTGCTAGATTGTCCAAGTGCAGATTTGACCCAAGCCTTACCTGATCCCGAGGAAGCAGTTATTAAGGTTGGTGGTGGCGGTTGAACATTGCTTCCACCATGAATGGAAGGTAAGAAAGGGAAAAAGAGTAGAAGGATACTGTTAGTTCAGTCTGACAAATATTTTGTCTAAAAAGTGTCTACATAGGCAGTCTACCCAACGTCTGCATGCACAGTCTAATCGAAGTGACCTGAATGTCCTTCCATGGAAACCCAAGCAAGTTCTTGCTACGAAGGTTTTGAGTATATGTAGGCATTTTTTCCATTTTGTAAAGAATCGATGGTTGAGCTATGCTCCCGAATTGTAAAGAATAATGAAGCACTGGCTTTCCCTCGTTAAGTATGTGCATGTGAGACTTTATGTTTAATGAAAGTCAGCTTCTTTTCACCTCTTTGTAGATTGTTGCGTTAGAACACTCAAAATTGGAGGATCTAGTTGAGGATCATGATGATGCTATGATGGTCTTATTGTAGTGGTATCATGATCAGTTTTAATCAGTTTCCTATGTATTTTCTCCCTCCTACCCTGAGTAGCTCATTGGAAGATCCAATCGAGTGGTTACAGTAGCCACCATGATGCAAGGTTCAGTCCCGACATTGTTGTAACTGTTTCATCCAGGCATATCTTAGCATCTTGTTCTTTCTTCTCCAAGCTATTGGAAGCTTGATGCCTATAGCATACCTTTGTAGTCTCTCTCACCAAGTCTTCCTCCTGTTCATTTTAAACTCAACTTACTGACTGAAGTTAGATTAAGACCTCGCATGTTGATGCATAGCCTTGTCCAGGGTTCTAATTTAGAGAGATGTTGTTCCAAGTTCATTCTCTGTCGATCACCCCTTTTAAAAATCATGACATTAACTGATGGGTATCGGGCTTACTCCTGTTGTAATCTAGGAGTGACTTCTGGTGCTAACATTTCTGGTGCCATTGCCAGGGATGAAGTTGAAGATTTTCCCTGGGTAGAATGACAACGAGCTTCTAATTCTGAAGGTTCATCACACTTCAAAACCATTGAAGATTGAACTTGCACCTGGCGACTCCTATGAGGTGCTCCACCTAGTAACTCCTGTATTGCAGTGCCTCTGGCTACACCTAGTAGCCCTTGGGAGATAGAAAGTTCAGTTCCGGTCTTTGATGGTTAACAAAGATTGGACACACTCATTCTATGGAGCATTCACCTGGACACTCACATTTAAAGACTCCATTGGAGGGGATTCTGTTGACAGAAAGAAGTCCATGTCAAAGGGAAAGACCAGGTATCAGTTCATGAGCTTGTTGCATGAAGTCTTTTATTATCTCATTCCTTTCTTTCCCTTTACTTATAGAGAATTGTTTCCTCTTCTTTGTACATTCTGATGTCCTTGAGCCTCCTCTTATTCACTCAGCCTTGGAAGAAGAAAGAAAACCCTCTTCTTGTGTTGTAGATACTAATCTTGTGCCTTCACCTCTGCCTATCCATGAAGATGAGATATGTATCACACCTCCTCCTAAATTTGAGTGCCTTTGTATTCTTGAGGAGGTTGAGAATAATTCACAGTCTTCCCAGACCTTGTTACCCCCTGTTATTCCTGTTGAACCTCCCCAGCCTCTTGTTGAATCCCATGATCATCCCACTGCTTTTTAAATTAAAATAAAAAGTAAGTTGTTTAAACCCCGAAAGATGCCATGTCACCTTAACGCTTATCCTCATGATTCCTTTGAGTATATTCCTCGGTTTTCTAGGGAGGATCATGTTACAGCTGAGAGGCATATAGAGTTCTTTGAGAAATCTATTGATCAGTTTGAGATCATTCACAAGGATGTTGTCATGAGGTTGTTCTCACTTTCCCTGTCTGGAGATGTTGTTGTGTGGTTTAGATGTCTAGAGGTCAGTTCTATTGGTTCCTGGACCGAACTATACCATGCATTTTTAAAGTGTTAGGGTGAGAACAAGTCCTTTGATCAATACTAGTATGAGTTCAATGCCTTGAGGAGAGGGGAAGATGAAGCCTTGGCTATCTTCAATAGGAGGTTTTACAATTTTTATCATAATATGCCTATGGAGATCAGACCAACAGAGACTTTTGCTATGGTGTACTATATCATGGCTCAGCATCTAGAGCTAGTCTTCCTCCCGAGAGAGATGAAATCCTCATCATTGATACATCTATTTGAGGATGCTAGAGAGGTTGAAGAGAACATCAGGGCTAGTAGGTGGGTTCATAAGCAGGCCAATGTGCATATACAGGAGGATGAAGACTTTCAGTCTATTTCAAATTCTAAGTAAGGATATATCAATTATGGATCATATCTGGAACAAGAGCTAAGAAGTAGGTATAATTCACAAATGGAATCAGTTCCTTCATCATTTGCATATTTTTATGGGGGCAGGGATGCATATCTTTCTGATGATCAATTCTCAGATAATTTTGAGCATGGAGTAGAAGCTGGTTGTATTAACAGTTGTATGCTCTTGACTGATCACAGTCATTATGATCTAGATCCTTCCTCCCCTTTAGCTAATGATTATTTTTCTGGAGGAAGAGTTGTTGCTGCAGATGATCAAGAGTTGTTTTCTAATGAGGGACACGGGAATCCTTTTGTGAGCAAATATATTTTTGTGGAGGAGAATCTTAGTCTTATAAAGGAGCTAGAATTCTATCATATTTCCCATGATCTTGTGGCCATATACATGGGGTCCTACATTTCATATTTTCTAAAATGTTCTTATAGAATAGGTTCACCAATACTCACATCTGAGTATTGTGTTATGAAATATTTCCAAGACCTCACTATAGAGAATGTTTCTTTATTAATTAAGAAAAATCCATGGGTGGAAATCAGCTCTACTAGGCTTGCAAGAAGCACAGAGCAGCATAAAGAGGAAGGGTTTAGTGGGTAGATCATCTCCTATCTAGAACCTGTTTTTGAGCAGGTGTCACCTAGCATCATCCAACTTGTATCTGTCCTCTGCCCACTTGTGCACTCTGAAGACATCATGCCACAGGTGAACAACCATGAAGGACAAGAGAGGTTTTTTGACCCATTGAGCTCCCTTGATATTAGATATTGTGACCCTATGGGGTCATATATGGATTTGTTATTTCCAGAGGCTTTGGAGCCTATAATTTTATTCCCCTTCTCAGCATTTGGGGGTATGAACAACATTCCCAACCTTGTCTTGATTTTTCTATCATACCTCCATAGAATTTTATGAAGCATCTGAAGTAAAGAGAAGGATCAAATTACTAAGCAGTCTGGGTGGCTATGGTGGAAATTTTCTTTCACCTAGCCCATGTATATAGTTTTATTAGTTTATGCTCTATACATAAATAAGCTCTTTTGAGCATGTATTTTTATTTTGTTCGCTTTACTTTTCGGCCTGTATTTTCAGCAGGATGTTTTGAGCATTGACTCCATAGCCCAATAGAAGGCACTGGAACTGCAAAAGGAGTTCTTAGAGCATCACAGGGATGACTCTATCCCTGATGGAGCCTAATTTTATCACTAATTATTGAAAGGGGTTGTTTCTCTTTGGTTTCACAGACCTTGGTGTAAAATATGAAGAAATGGGGCTTAAACAACCATCAAATACTTTTTATTCCAAGTCCGCAGCCATGAGCGGCAAGCACAACATAGAAAAATCTCATTTTGGGCTCAAAAAATCAAGCAAGCAGGTGGCTTCAGTATTCAACGGCGAGGATCCATCAATGAAGCAAATCAATGATTATTGGGTAACTTGAAGCCACAGAGTTGCATGAGGATTAGTGTGTAGAATTATCCCTTATGGCTAAAGTCATGAAATGATCGCGACTGTCCGATCTTACAGGGACAGGTGGCAACTAGTCGACGTTTCGGGAGTCGACATTTCAGGGTTCTCAAAAACAAGTATATTGCATTGCCATCCATATCCCCAAAACCTGAAATGCGAAGCCCCGGGAGCCTGGCCCATGGTCATAGACCAGGGTTCTATGTAAAGTCATGTGACCCAAGATCTGAGCCGCAGATGGGGCCTTTTGGGATAGTCAAAGTGAAAGCGTTGAAGTAGTCTGGACCATCCATCCAAGGGACACGTGCGCGTGATTACACACCGTCATAGTTTCGACTATCGGGACTTTGAAAGACGGGAGTCGCTCCTCCCTTTACATTTGGAATCGCCAAAGCATGAAAGGAAAAAGCGCCTTTGGGGTTGGGCCCATGTTTTGTTTAAAATGTGCATGGATCTAGGCGTCCATGATCCGCACGCTCAGATCTACAGTCGAGGTCCATTTCCAAACCCCCCTTGCCATTTTGTCTTTAATGGGGGGGGGGGGG
>ML778427.1:155784-245048 GCA_009831015.1 Picea engelmannii
AAATAGTCAAACTTGCTAATGAGCAAAAGAATGAACACATAATCATAATTTAAATGAAAGTAAACATTTGATAAAAATTAACGTTTTTGTTTAAATTGAGATTTTTATGCTCGTTTCTAACTTTTGACATATACTCTTGTAATGAATATATCATACTATAGTGAATGTATTAAGTTTGTCTCAAAGCAAGCCAAGATATGAAACTATTTGAAAAGGTTGATTATGTAGCTCATTATAATTATCAAGATTCTAACGGGGGAGTTGTTGGGGCCCAACATATGGCGATTTACTGGGTGAAGCAATTATCTCTGATATGGTAATATTTCATCTTAGGAAGAAAATAATAAGACTTGAAAAAGAATTTAAGCTCCCTGATATAAATTCACTCGAATACCATATAGTATTAGGATAAGCTCAATGTTATAACTAGAAAATAGAATTTCATTTGTAGAGGATTATAACCTGAAATAATGTCTTAATCAAAGAGTCGCGATGTTTATAAAATAACTTCAATACCGTTCACAGAGCCACTGCTTCCAGCAGGTGTCCATAGCCTTGACAGGGATGTCATTTAACCCACTCAAATGCTTTAATCCCATACAATAGTTGTATCCACATGATGTATACTTCCATAAAAGTTAATTTAAAAACATATACCTACTACCTCTCAACCCGACATTGCTTCGTTCCCAGCTGACCTATTCATTACCTTGACGAAGTTATCCTGGTATCATATGTGCATTTACCCGCTGCCAGCGAGCTTGTTCAGTACCGCGACGGGTTTACACACACTTCCCACACTTAAGTGCTTCCAACCCTCTTATGCCACTTTTAAATAATAATACAATTATAGATTTCTTGATGACAAAGAGAGCGGGGTGATATTGGAGGTTAATTGCAATACAGGTAAATAGTTGACCATGTTATTTATTTTCTTTCAAAACTGGAAGTTTTATCATGGTTTAGAAATTTTAGATTTCCTTTAAGAAATCATCTAGAGAATGGGGAAGCACTTAAAAATGATTCCTTAAGAATATGGATGGCGTAAAAAGTTTAAAGATCATCGTAATTCTCAAAGATTTAAACCGTATCTCTAGTGTGATACTCTAGCAAAGATAATTTGAGGACAAAATGAGAGTGACAATTGACTTTAAAATCAATTTTCTGAGCTATATCTTAATATCATGACCTCTTTGAACTATTTCGATTTGCTTGAAAAACACAAGTCTTAAAATAAATGCTTTCTTCGACAATAGTTCTTTGATCAGAAATATATTGATTCAAAAATAAATATAAGAAGAAAACTCATTTAAAATAATCAAAGAAAACAAAAACACACAACAAACCAACTGAAATTTTATTAATGGGATTCAAAATCAGAAGTACACAAAATCAAAACAACAAAAGAAAACTTTTTAGGAAATAATTTTGTCCAAAGATAATCTTGAGTTTTTGTATCCACTATCATCTCACTATAAAATAAAGGAAGAAATAAATCATATAAAATATCATGTGCGAACAAGTTCTTTTCTTAAGATAGTGATGCATAAGATGTTACTTTGACCAAGCATTATTATTAAAAATAAAAGAGACTAAAAACAAAAAAATCCTTATTAAGATGAGTGCATTCCTATTTGTGGCACCTTGGGTCAGGGTTGAATTGATAGTTCAAATTTACTTATCTCTTTACTTTCCATTTAAAATTTTCATGGTGATACTACGTTTTCGAAAAGAAATATTCAATGAAAAGCAGAGAGAAAAAGATTTAAAGTGGACTTCCGTGACAACATTCATATTATGGTTCTCTTGGTGTGCCCACTTGTGTTTATAACTGCATTATTACACAAACAAATATTGATAAATAAAACTAAATGAAAACCTACTCCTAAACCTACTCCTAAATCCACTCTAACTACTAAACAAATAAAAAATACTAAGTGAAGTCATGCTTCCATTGTAGCCATCGGAGTAACTCCAATCCTGCAATGGAAACAAGATCAAATATTACTAACAAGAATGGTAGTATATCGAAAAATAACAAAATATATCATACTTACCTTTATCATCATCATTTAAAAACAAAGCAAGCATGACCTTGCCATTCTTTTGAAACTTCTTGATGTATGAATCCTCCAACCATTCTGCAATCTGGTCATGATATGGGTCACAAAAATATGAAAAAATGAGATTGTGAAGCTTGTCAGAGTTATGGGGACCTGACATAACCATCATCCTAGACCGAAGTGCCCCATCCTTTCGACAATTTTCCTTTCCTTCCATATTTTCTCCATCTAAAGGATGTAAAATGAGTGTGTTAAAGTTACCTCCTTGATCTCTTAATAAAGTGAAGATAATCTTATCATTCATTGGAAACTTTTCGAGATATGAATACTCCAACCAATATGAAACCCTATCATAATACATGGAATTACTAACATGGGATTTTTGGAAAGAATTCACATACAAAAAATATTCTTGATGAGAATAAAGTGTTAGACTATCAAGGAAAGAATCTCGTAAAAATGTTGGATCAAGATGGAGAAAACTTATCGTGATTCTCGATCGGAAAAGAAATGTCTCATTCTCTTTAAACTTTCCATTGAGCTTAAATACTTCAAGATTAACTATTTGAGGTGGACTAAATGGAATGACCAACATTTTTGAATAATCATCAATGGTAGTAATATTTGGCGGATTATACTTTTCAACCTCAAATAATTGATCATGGAAAAATCTAGATTCTTCTTTAATCACAAATTGAGATGAATCAATGGAAGATGCAATTTGAGACTCTTTCAAATCATTTCTTGATTTAACACAGATAATTGATGAGAATAAGAATTGATATGTTCATGGGTAGAATTATTTTCCTCTGTATCTTCTATTCGGTAATCTCTTTGTACCTGATTATATAATGTTGAATTCTCTCCAAGGCAATATGGAACATTCAATTGCACAACATTAGGATAAAAAATATCGGGGTACAAGGAAAAATATGTAGAAGAATTGAGGAGACAAAATGAATCTCTTGAAATGATAGGTATATACGTTTCGAAATATAGTTTTGTTCCCTCTCCTTGTATAAACGGATCAACCTCTGTTGTATTCTCTTTTAAAGAATACGAGATAGTCTCTAAGAGACAATTTGGTTCATTATGTAAGGGAAAATTTGAAAGCAAATCACTAGAGATAGAAGGTTGATCAATAGTATGCCTAATGATTTTTTCTCCCACTGATTGATCATGGATATGTTCAACTAAATTAGGGAAATATTTATTTTCCACATGATTATCAACTTCACATTCAGCCTCTTTTACTTTAGAAACTATTATAAAATCTATGAGAGTGGGACAACTGTCATCTTTTAAAGTAAAGGTTCCTTCTTCAACAGGAGGAGACATTGTTTGCAAAGAATGATTAGATGTGACAATTGCATTATGTGGCTCATGATTTGCGAAAATGAAAGAAGTCGACAAAAATTGTGGTGCTTCAAAATCTTAAAGATCAACATGAAAATTTGAACCATATTGAAATTGAGTGTTAGTGCTCAATTTAGATTGTTTAACAATTAAATGATCTTGCTTGTCTGAGAGAGTAACGAGATATTCAAACCATTCATTAAGAAGTGAAATTTCTTTCAAAGGGAATCTAATACAAACATGAATGAACCTAATTGCAAAATCATTGAATGATTCGCCATTTTCTTTCCTTAAGAAACTTAATTCTTCACTTAATTCATCATAATCATAGTTTCTAAAATATGATAAAAACTCAAATACAAACTCAGACAAAGAATGAATAGAATTAGCCTGAAACGATTCAAACCAAACCTTAACCTGACCTCGGAAAGTGAGAGCGAACAATCTGCATGTAACATTAGAATCGGTGATCTTAAGTCTTAAACACTTACAAAAAAAATAGAAATATGGTCTACTGCAGATGTGTTCCCTTCACCATCAAAGGTGAGTTCTGAAAAGAGATCATATGTCTTGTTGGAAATAACTGGTAGTGAGACATTAAAATCATGTTCCGACACAGTGATTTGGGCAGGAGCCATTAAGAATTTGAAGAAATTGGCTCCAAATAGTTAGCCTGCCTTGTAGTGCATTATAAGATGATACATAAGAAGGATTTATAAATCTGGAATTATGAAAAGCTGAGGGGTGAAACATTTAATCATTAAATCTCCCTCGACCCTCCTTCTAGCGCCATTTGTTGATGGGCGAAATTGATCGTCCGTCAACTGGAAGAGCGAGTCTGGTCTGGGGTTGTCTAAATAACCCAAGTCGTTTGGTGTAACTCATTCTGACGGGTTTAATGGCTCCTTTATCCAATCTAAGAATCCTAAAAGAAACGAATAAACTAGAGAAATAACTAACTAATTACTAAACACTATATATATATATATATGTACATATGTTCTAATGTAACTGTAGTAGTTGTATTTAAGAAAAATATATACAAGTCTCGTTTATTTACATGATTTACAAGCTGCAAGTTTTAATTGAAACTTATGAAAATCGATGTGAAAAATGATTACTGTAGGAAGCAGATAAAGAAAGCACATAAAAATATTTATTGTTTTTCTTTTATAAATTTAAATAATCTTGGCAAAAAAGTTAATGAAACAAGAACATGTGAATAGTCAAAGCTAAACCATACATTCTAGTTTCAGTGATATGTAAATAACAGAAAAATACAAAGAAGCTATCATGTCAGTGAATTAGTGAGGTCTATCCAAGCATTTGCATGAGTGGTGAACATCCAACTATCATGTCCAAGAGAGAAATCTGCAATGAACCTTATGATTGTTCTAAATAAGTTCAGAACATGTATTGGCAGCTTAGGTTTTAATGACAGAAAAGGAAACAAAAACATAAACCTGTGATCTCATAATTATACATGACTACAACAAGATAAATCTGGAAGCAATCTATTCATTTTATCATTCAATTTAAAACTCGAAGATAAATCCCATTATTTAAATCGAATATATAATCACATCATTTGTATTTTGATGAAGCAAATGATAGATGGTATTTATGATATAAACCTCCTAGACATCACAGATCATTTAATCTAAAGATATCAGACCTGCACATGTAACATGATTAAAAAAACATAAATAACAACATTATAAACAAAAGGCTAAAGCCAAAATGGATATATGTCATTCTATTAAGTTTTTGGAATCACTTGTCCATTCTGTAATACTTGAAGAAAGTTTTTGGATAATAGACTTTAAAGATTGGAAAAATTAATACATAAATGATAATAATTAACCATGTATTGATAAAAAAGACTAAAGCTATTTAAATCAATTCATAATCAATTATTCAAAGAATATGAAGATATTATAATGAAAATAAAACCATTTTACTCACACGACAAAAGCCATTAAGAAACAAGTAATTCCATATTCTTATTTGAAAATACTCGTCCATTCTCCCAAAGATTTCAGCCATCCATTACTCGATTTGAAAAGAAATAATTTTTTTACAAAAGATATAATATACAAAAGAGAAAGGATAAAAATCTTCCTCTCCAATTCTTGGATCCCCTTGGCTCTGAACTTTCTCATATATTTAAACAATGAATTAACAGTCTGGGCGTCACTATTAATTTTCGCCACCTGAAATTTGCCTCGTAAAAAGACATCAATATCTCTCAAATTGTGAATTTTTTGGGGAAAATATTCATGCGGAAGGTAAATGGTTCCATTTGGGTTCTGGGTTTTCAACCGTTTCTTCAAATTCCTCATGGTTTGGCTATGATCAGTTCTGCAAAATCGCCTCTCTGATCTTGACGTCTTTCCAAATTTTATCTGTCGTTGCTCATAAAATTATTTGTAGCAATCCAAAATTATTTTTGGATCAATCATCTTGAACGTATTTGGATAATAAAATCAAGCCGTGATCAGATCCGTATCAAATATTTGATAATAGAAACCTGTGAAACAAAAAGAAACCTAGATTAATAACCTAAAATTGTGAATAAAACAAAATCTAGAAAAATAAAAAATGAATTTAAACTAACTATAGCTTATAAACAAACATTGTTTATAATTTATTTTCAAATATGATCTAGAAGATTCAAGTTAATGGAGAAAAAATATTAATTTTATTTTTTTACAAAATCAAACAAATGATTGATAATTCTTTTATTATTATTATTTTGAAATGAGATGCAAAATGAAAAAAAGAATTTAATTAATTAATATCACCAAATGATTTCATGAAAATGAGAAACCAACCAATATATTATTTGATAAAGTATTGAACACATTATTCAAAATAGTCAAACTTGCTAATGAGCAAAAGAATGAACACATAATCATAATTTAAACGAATGTAAGCATTTGATAAAAATTAACGTTTTTGTTTAAATTGAGATTTTTATGCTCATTTCTAACTTTTGGCATATACTCTTGTAATGAATATATCATACTATAGTGAATATCTTAAGTTTGTCTCAAAGAAAGCCAAGGTATGGAACTATTTGAAAAGGTTGATTTTGTAGCTCATTATAATTTTCAAGATTCTAACGGGGGAGTTGTTGGGGCCCAATAGGGAAGGTTTCAATGGCTCGGATTGGGGCGCCAATATCTGTGACCAAGGTTTAATTCCAAACCCCCCTTGCCNNNNAATGAGGCGGTTTTGTGTGGGCCCCTTTAAACCTCTTACCACTTCCCCTTCCTCTTACCACTTTCAACTTTCGTCGACATGTGTCCTCCACTCCACCTCTCTCCTGCCCCTGTCACATCTTCGCTCCCCTCCTAACTTTCACCACCGCACACCTGTCCTTCGCTTTCCCAAGTGTCATCTCCCCTTTCCCTTCGTCCATCTTATCTCCCGACACTTGTACCCTGCGCTCCACACCACTTCCACCTGTGCCCTACCCATACCCCATGGAATTTATCGTCTGGTGTCACAAAACTACCTCATCCTTCCCCTGGTGCCTCCACCTCAGCATCCACGAGTGTTTCCACTTGTCCACCATGTCACCCTCTATCTATTTCCCCAGTCCACATGGGAGATCCTCGTCTCACCTTCACAATTTTCAACACCATCACCCTCCCCGATAGATCCTCGTCCACATTCGTAGGCCGAACCCTCCTTGTAGTAGTCCAACAAAGAAGCAACAGCCAAGGGAAGGCCACCACGTTGTCCAGGTGTAGAGTTGACCCGAGCCTTACTTGATCCCAAGGAAGCAGTTATTAAGGTTGGTGGTGGAGGTTGAACATTACTTCCACCATGAATGGAAGGTCAGAAAGGGACAAAGAGTAGAAGGAGATTGTCAGTCTAGTCTAAAAAGGATTGTGTCTGACAAGCGTCTGCATGGGAAATCTACCCAATGTCTTCATGCACAATCTGAACGAAGTGACCTGAATTTCATGCCATGGAAACTCGAGAAAGTTACTTCTACGAAGGTTTTGAGTATATGTAGGCATTTTTTCCATTTTGTAAAGGATCGATGGTTGAGCTATGCTCCCGAATTGTAAATCTTAATGAAGCATCGACTTTCCCTGGTTATGTTTGTGCATGTGAGACTTCCTGTTTAATGAAAGTCAGCTTATTTTCTCCTCTTTGTAGATTGTTGTGTTAGAATACTTAGAATTGGAGGATCTAGTCGAGGATCATGATGATGCTATGATGGCTTGATTGTAGCAGTATCATGATCAGTTCTAATCAGTTTTCTGTGTATTTTCTCCCTCTTACCCTAAGTATCTCATTGGAAGATCCAATCAAGTGGTTACAGTAGCCATTGTGATGCAAGGTTCAATCTCGGCGTTGTTGTAATTGTTTCATCCAGGCATATCTCAACATCTTGTTCTTTCTTCTCCAGGATGTTGGAAGCTTGATGCCTACACCTACAATAGACCTTTGCAGTCTATCTCACCAAGTCTTTCTCCTATTCATTTTAAACTCAACTTACTGACTAAAGTTAGATTAATACCTCATTTGTTGATGCATAGCCTAGTCCAAAGTTCTGAGTTAAAGCGATGTTGTTCCAATTTCGTTCTCTATTGATCACCCCTTTTACAAATCATGACATTAATTGATGGGTAGAAGGCTTACTCCTGCTGCAATCCAGGAGTGACTTCTGGTGCTAAGAGTGTAGATGAACATCATAAGGACTAAACAAGAATATGTATTGTATATTTTCCATAATTGTTCTTATTATGACATGTAGGGTACAAAGATATGGAATACAAAATAGGGTGTCAAGGAATACTCAGGAAACATGAGGACCCGAGGGTCTAATTGTATGCCTCATAGTTTTTGATTGGAAAAATCTGTAGCAGTAAATATGGCATGATGGCAGGTTACTATGGCCAATCTGTGTATCAAGAGACCTCGAAAGCCATAGGAAAAATATTGAACCAACCAGTCTAGCACCCACAATTGACAAAGTGGGAAATTATGGAATAACGTAGAAGCGTGAACATAAATGTGAATCTGTGAACCCACCAACCCGTGCACCAAGGCATTTTCGAAAAGATGATGGAGAAGATCAATTAGAAAGAAAAAGGGATAATAGAAAATGGAAAAAGTAGAAATGGGGAGGACACAAAGGCCCATTGTTTCCAAATCATGTTTTTCTAGTCCAATATTATATGCCCCCACCCACTTTGTATAATTAATTTACTAGCACAATTGGTATACCTTTTCGAAGATTGCACCATAGACCCCTCTAGTGTTGCATACAGGAATTCATCTGCCTGTTCAACCAATCTGCTTCTTCCAAGGTAGCAACGCCGAATATACAATGGACATGAAGGAAATTAGTATGTAAAATACATGTAAAAGAAATAAATACAGTTCTATTTGTTTCAATATAACAACAAAGATAATACGATTCACACGAGAATAAGCAGAAATATATGTAGTATATACATACATTAAAAAAGGTGTAAAGAAGTAGAACAAGTAGAATAAATACATAGACAATAAATGAAATACTCAATACTGGAATATGAAATAAGAGTAAAAGCATGCACCTATGTAACTCCTCATCTACATTCACACCAAAGATTCCATCATCCTCTCCAACCATTCTGGTAGCAATGCAGGGAAAATACAGTGGACATGAAGGAAGTTAGTATGCACAAAGACATGTAATGAAGATAAGTTATTATCAATATCTATATACAACAAACTAGGTGAACGATATAAAGACAATAAATGAAATATAAAACCACATAATATGAAATAACAGTTCAAGCATGTACCTTTGTATCTCCCCTTCCCCCACTGTAGTCAAGACTCCGTTGTTTTCTCTAGCTATTTTTTTTGTTTGAATGTGGGAACACACAAAATACAATGAACATGAATGGAAGCTGGTATGCACCAGAGAACAAGTAATATGTACATACAATAAACCCGAATCAATGAATAGAATAAAAGATAGTCATAAATATGAACCTTTTCTTTTCTCCATCCATGGTTGTAAATATACAAAGTTTTTTCCCTGGCCAAAATATATTACAAGCCACAAAATATTAAGAAATTGCATGGCCATAGCTAAATGATTTTGGTTTTCTATCGCAAAGTATTCAGATATGCTTCCAAACATGGAAATATAATTTTGCAATATCTTTGTTGTGCATATCATATCTCAAGTACAAGACAAATTGTATTGTGGTCACACCAGTTTGTGTAGAGGATAAAGAGGTTGTATTTTGATATGGGCACATTCCACCAAATATGGTTAATAAGTTTGGTTTGCCCACATTTTATTATAACAAACAAACAACAAACATTGCATTTTCACATGTAGTTGTCCAATTATTTATTATGCCACTATTCTCTATCATGTCAACACTGAAGTATGAGCATAATTTTACAGCAGAACATGCCCGCATGGAACTAACAGAACCATAGTTCCACTTGCATGTGCAGGGCCTGGACACCATAAAGCGCCCAAATAAAAAAGAAGAGAAGAAAAAAAAAAAAAAAAAACCAACTCCAACTGTCAACCCAGGACCCCAATGAGAAATCACGAACAGGACAAACTGCAGCACCAAAGCCACAAACTCGTAAATTTGATCCAAACAAGAACAACCAACAACCAACAAACCAATGAACAAGAAACAAACAACGAACAAGAAACAACCACCGAACCATGAAACAACATATGTATCTCCAACGATTACCAAATAACAGTCGAAGCACAGAAGGAACCAAAAACATATGAGGAGCATCCCATTAGAAATAAGCAAACATTCTTAATTGCAAATTGCAAACACTAAACATAAAAAAAAGAATAGAAAATGAAATTATGGCATGGAAACTTGCTCTAAAACGATGAAACGTAGAAGCGCAGGTCGAATTGTGAACCAAACAACAACAAGGTGAAACTAACGAAATAGCGAAGAAGAAGCACCCACCGAATCAATAACAATGTATGTAGCTTCAATGATGACGAAATTACATTCTAATCCTAGAAGAAGTATGAAACATACAATGCTTATTCAACTGGTGGTGGACAACAATATTGTCCAAATTCATTGCAACATTGTATGAAAAATTTCGAGGAAAATTGTACTCCGAGAATCCTATTTAGATAAACATTTAAAGTTGTTAGGTTGTCTAAGGGCCTCATGGTATGCAAACATTTAAGCTATTAGGCCTATTCAAGAACCTCAAAAAAAGTGTCAATGATGTAAACCTTCGGTATGTAAATATTTCATAAAATAATAATAATAATAATAATAACCTTGCGATAATACCTCGAATCTATTATCGACATATATGGGTTTCTTTATAATAAATAAATAAATAAATAATGTATTTAGTTTTGTAGTTTGAAAAATAGAAATTTTGCAAAAAATTTGTAGCCAAACAAAAAAGTAATATAAAGTCAACGAATTATCGATCACTATAAACTTTGAAGTATCTAAAAAAATGTCTATGAGTGATGACATTTCAATAAGAATAGTACAAATAAAAGAAAGTACCATAGATGATAAAACTTTGGATATGGCAACATATAATTCATTGGGAATAGAGAAGTTGGCAATAAGACCTCAAATCTATCATCCAATCACATCATGAGATATATGGGTTTTTTATTATATAAAATTTAATGATTTTAGTTTTGTAGGTCGAACATTAGAAAGTATGAAAAAGTTTGTAGTCAAACAACAAACTAATGTAAAGTCAATGGATTATCGATCACTATAGTCCCTCTACGCATTCGGAAGGGACTAATAAGGAATATTTGCATAGTGTTGGAATTATAAAACCCAAAACCCGTTTACAGTTCTAGAACAATATTGGTAATAAAAATACTATGATTATATATGAAGGATAACCCGACAATTTTTTGTTATATATGGTTTTGTAATGGTTCAAAACTAGAGTGAGCACATACTTCAATTCAATATATTTTGACCATAGGAACACTTTTCGGGAGAAGAATAAAAAGGAAGTAACCAAACAAAGCTTGGACTAGCAAAACCCAAACTTGAACAAAAAGGATAACCCAATGACACAGTTCTTTTAATCATTTTTTACAATAGGATGACATAACTAGAATTATAGTAGAATTGTATAAAATAGATCTCATGAACCATATGAAGTCAAATATATCAAGAAAGGAACCCAAGGATTCATTGTAATACCCAATAAACCTTTAATTACAAAACATGAAGTTAAATTATGACAGTGTTCCAATGCTACCATTTTATGAATGAAGCCAAAATATCAAAATATAACAAAAAAATTTTTAGCAAGTCCATTCACCATTACAGAGATATAACTAAATTACAAGTGTAAATTAAAAATACATTTTATGAGAGCAACTACATGAAGGATACTTTCAACTAGTTTCTCGAATCCTTTAAGAAAAATGAGTTCTCTTGCCATAGAAATGAGGGTTAGGGTTTGAACAAATAATCCTTGTAGATACCAATTCCACAGACCCAACAAAATGAAAATGAGTGGATGTTGGGTTACTTGGGATAACCCAATTTCTAGCTATAGTATTACCAACAAACCCTTCTACCATCGGCCCTTCTAGATACCAAAAGGAAACACAACCCACAGAGTACATGGCACAATCTCATCCAATATGTATTCTATGGGTGCTTGTAGGACTCAGATGTCTACAACCGTAGGATGGGATGTGTATCTCTCAAAGGCATCTAACCTACTCAATGTCAACATTTAAACCCTCATTAGATTTTGCTTGAAACCATTTTCACCAATATTCTAATAGGGCTTCATTAACCATTATAACCTCATATGGTTAATGACAAACACTTATCTACTGTAAAATAAGATTTTGATCTAAATACTAGCTAAAGAATTCATTCATTTAGTGTTGTTCTGCATATTAACTTATTCTTATTGCGGAATGTTTACTCCTTCCTCATTTAACATGTTCATCATAAAAAAATCGTTAAAGAAAATGCAATCACATCCACTGCATACAGTCACATAAAGACACATATTTACTGTGGTTCATCCACCCTAGGATATGTCCACAAAGGTTTGTCACTTCGGCTCTTTATTCATCTTTCATGCAAAATGTAATGTTTCGCACTGTACAATCCTTCCTTCATTACATATGATAATCCATAGATTGCAATAGTTCTCACTTACACTGAGAAACTCTCATAAAAAAACTCACAAATATTAGTTGAACTAACTACATAGTGTAAACAATCAACTGATCCACCTTCTACAATCCTAATACATTCTACTTATACAAAACTAGGAAAAATCCCTTACAAAAACCCTAAGCCTATTTAAGGATTAGGTTTTTCCACTTTTTCCTTGACTTCATCTCAGTTGGTCCTCGATCCAACCATTTTTCCAAGTTGGTTCTTTTCCACTTTCCAACTGCTCCACAACAGTTTGTCCACTTTATAACTACTTTTCTTTACGCATATTTTCCCTTATTTCTGACATTGTTTTTCTTCTACTTCCGACGTGCTCCCTTGTTTTCCAACATTGTCTTAATTCCTTAAAAACTTCTTTGATTTTCCCCAAAATTGTCTTGTGCCAATAGTGGGTGAAGAAGGTGGAAAACCCAACAAAAATATGTGTACATGCATTCAATGCATGAGGCTCGCGTCTCATCAACCATTACTTCAAAATCCAAATCACGATTCCAGTAAAACACCATATCCAATAGCTAAACGACATATCATGCCACATATGAAATGAATCACGTGTTCATATATCCATATCACCATTCCTTTAATGCCCTCGAAATGATATCCAAGTTACCACTTTAAATAAATAAACCACATTCATGTTGGAAACTATATAATAGTGCATATAATCGAAGACCAATCTGTTTAAAATAAAATTTTAGAAATGCTAACATACCATATCAAGGGTTTTCCATATATATCATATGCCTTGCCTCGAACAATAGGTTCGACCATTTAATCATAACTTATCATATCCCCTTAATTATATATGTATGTCCCGAACCAACATACCATATAAGAATGTGTTGTAATGTTTGAATAGGTTTCCCGAACCAACATACCATATAAGAGTGTGTTGTAATGTTTGAATAGGTTTCACATTGGTTTCTTGTGAAAACAAACATTTTCAATGTAGATCCTCCATAATTTTACTTTTATTTTTTCATACCACATTATCAACGTGTACGAAACTTTAACTAATGCAATAAAAAAGCGATATTTTTGTAACAATATGTCGTGTGGAGGACAATCTATGGAAAAAACCCTTTTTAACCCATCCATTACCTCCATAAAAAATCATTAATACGAGTGACTAAAGAAGCAAATAGTTTAAGGAGAAGTGATATAACTATAAAAGATCATTCCTTGGAGAAGAAATTATTGTTGATTTGTCTTTTAAACTAGGGAGCCCCACCTATAGTTAATACTTGTAACCTATATATAATAATACGAAAACAAAATTATTAATTCCTTGCAACTATTTCGATGAAAGTGGTTGGTTGACGATTTTTAGAGTCAACAAACTATGACATGAAGCTTAGTGCATAAGAAGTAATGGACAAACATGTTTCTACACACTCTATATACGATCCCGAAGAACTGGTATTTAGAACTGGAAGTGTGCAAAGGAACAATAGATTGGAAATATTTGACTCGTAACTTCAAGGTAAATTTCAATTTGAATATGATGCCCCTTCAATATACACAACCCTACATATTATCAAGGACATGATTCTTTTCAGAAGAATCAATGGTGCTACTACCCTTATGTAGTGCGCCTAGATATTTTGCGGTTTTTTAAGAAGTTTTGGAATGATATAATGTTGTTGGAGAATACCAGGAGGATGAAGACCTGATAAATTTGCAAGTACCTGAAACCAAAGGAGAGTACACAATAGAGGGCCATGAAATTTAATCTGTCATTTATGGAAATCCATTGAAAATGTGCAAGGTGAATATTGGTACAGAGAATAATACCAAGTGCACAAACATAATTGACTACTAGAATGAGGAAACTATCGACAAGATTGTTGATTTACTGTGTGAATACCAAGACCTTTTTCCAACTACAATTTCATAAATGAAAGGGACTCATGGGGAAATAGGAGAGATGAATATCCCCTTGAAACTAGATTCCATGAAAGTGAAGAAGAGATCGTACCAATTGGGTCGAGTATATAAGAATAAAGTGAAAGAAGAAATATATAGGATGTTGGAAGCTAGCATGATTGAAGTTGTCGTAGAATAATAATGGATTAGTGTGATGGTGGTTTGGGACAAGAAAATAGGTGGAATCAAAATTGGTGTGGATCTACGGAAGCTAAATCATGATTTCTTACATGACGCGTTCCCTACCTTGTTTGCAGATGAAGTTTTGGAGAATGTAGGAGGACAAGAAACTTACTCATTCACTGAGGGATTCTCTGGGTATCAATAGATTAATATTGATAAGGAAGATACACATAAGAGAACATTTGCGACATAATGGGGATTTTATCAGTATACAATTATTGATTTTAGATTGAAAAAAGCAGCTGTGGTATTCCCCCGAATGGTGGTAGCAATTTTTAAAGAATTTATTCATAATTTCCTAGAAGTATACTGGGATGATTGGACAATGTTTAGTTTTTTAAAACACCATGTTGGAAATTTGTTTTGAATGTTGGACAAATGTACACAATTCCAAATATATTTGAACTTGAAGAAGTGTATTTTTTGTGCATCGTTTGATATCTTGTTGGGTTGTGTAGTATGTAAACAAGGACTTTTGGTTGATCCTATGAAGATTGTTTTTATTGTTTATTTACCACCACCTATTTCAGTGTAACAATTGCAACCAACATTGGGGCATATGGGGTACTACAGGAAGTTTATTAGGAGATTAGTGTAGATAAAAACAACAAAAAGTTGTCAACCAATTAACAAAATTACACTACTGCAGAGTGTGAAGGACTAGGTATGGTGTATACATTAACAAAATTTATAAATTTTCTATTAGGATCACAATTTAATATGTACATAGATCATACTGCATTGAGATACTTAGTAAATAAGCTAGTGCTAGGTGGAAATATATGCAAATGACTGTCATTATTCTAGGAGTACGATTTTGAAGTGATTGTGAATCGAGGAAAATTGAACTCATGACCTAATCATTTGTCCCACATATTAATAGGGGAAGATGTAGGAAATTTGGATGATATTGTACCAGACATGCACTTGTTCACATTATAGATGGTCTATGATTACTTTGAAGATATAGTTGAATTCTTGAGCACATGAGTATCCCCACTTGGATTTACAATTTTGCAGAAGAAGCAGTTAGTGGTAAAAGAAGTAGATTATCATCTTATAGTAGGGAATATTTTTAAGTTAGGCGTACATAGTATTCTCTAACAATGTGTATTGGATAATGAGATTCCTTTGGTATTATCGAAGGAAAATGAAGGAATTGTGGGAGGCCACTATGCAGGAAAAGAGAAGTCTTAGAAGATTTTGTGCAAAGGAATTTGGTGGCCCACCCTTCATAAGGATGATAAGGAGTTATGTTCAACTTGTGAAGTCTTTTAGTAAATTGGGAAGCCATCAAGAAGCGACAAGATGGATTTAGTATCGCTAGTTAGGTTGCAGGATTTTGATAACTGGGCAGTTGATTTCATTGGACCAATCAACCCACCAACAAAAAAGTTAGGAGAAATATATATAATCATTCTGATATATTACTTGACCAGATGGGTTGAAGTAGAACATGTTATATATTGCAACGTGGAGATTGTTCTGCGGTTTCTATTTGAGAATGTGGTTACAATATATGGATGTCCAAGAATCCTTATGAGTAATCATGGGACTCACTTTTGATTAATATGATTTCTTCCTTGATAGAAGAATTTCATTTTCATCACCAGAAGAGCACACCTTGTCATCCTTAGGGGAATAGAATAGTGGAGGAATTCAACAATATCCTAGAGCATATGTTGATAAATATATGTAATGTAAAATGAGATGACTTGGACTTGAGGATTTCGACAATACTTTGAGCATATCAAACAACATGTAAGAAGTTGACAATATAAACACCATTCCGATTGGTATACGACCAAGAAGCAGTTATGCCGATGGAGCTCATTATGTTGAGTTTCTCCATTTTTGTTCTAATAGAGCTCACTGATTCTGGTGTAGTAGATAAAATATTATTAGATATAGTTGTTAGGATATTTGTAGTTAGGAAATATGATGGTCAGGATATGTTCCCGACATAGAGTGATCTGACGGTTCATACTCTCTTCGATCTTAATGGCCATTGATCTGTGTCTTAACACCCAATTGGTCCATGATATTTATTTAAAAAACATGGAGGGTCCATGATCTTTTTCTTTTGCATTAATAAACTGATCCAAGTGGTTGTGTTGTTGGGGTCGTGGATGTTTCCTCATAGGGGTTTAACCACGTCAAAAAATTGGTGTGCTAATCTTTGATCTGGTTGTGTGAGTGGTTACCAAAGGTGTTATTCCTCTATTGGAATACTTGTGTTGTCGAACATGGTATCAGAGCCTGTTTGAATACCCACTCCTATTGTAAATCGAGATCGTGAATTCGAGTTTCCTCATTTCATTTTTCTTTTGGTTTCATTCATTTATGGGCTAAGAGGACTCTTCCATTGCGTCCGGAGAACCCGTTTCAGTTCAGAATTTTTTTTGTGTAACATCCCGCTCTGGCGCACTTACCAAACTTATTCTTTGAGGACACTTGCTCGTAAGTGATCTGGGTTTTTATGATGATAAAACTTTTTCATTATGATGCGTTAAGTTATATGATAGGATGTTTTTACTACCTTGATGTAGACAGGTGCTGTTGACTCTGTTTCTTTGAGTGTGCAGGGTTTCGGACCTTGAGGATGCAGAGGCATCGGTGGAACTCCCTTGGACTCCGGATTGAGTCAGGGAGTGGGATATTTGAGTTGTTTCATTTACGGTGATATTGTTTTGATTTGATGATATGCTATTGATTTTATGATGTGTTGTTGACATGATCTGACATGATGGTTGATGATGCAGGCTGACGATAGCTTGTCGACCGGACTCACATATGGAGTAAAGGGGCCACACACGAGTTCCAGAGAGATTGAGGGAGAGGTGTGGACAGCAGCCCTACCACAGCCTACTAGCACTCCCGCTGTGGCTTGAACTGTAGGTTAACGATTACCTAGTTCGAGAGGATCCACGATGCCGTGAGGGCAGACTGCGAAAGTTACTCACGATGATTCTAAGGGGCGCGCAATAAGGCAGGGGCCTTATTCCTTAGAGCCCTTAGTCTCCCACAAGATTGACCTGGAGGAGTGCTGACTCCAGGGGTTATAGAGTCTACCAATCCGTCAAGCCAGCGAGTGGCACCCTTGGAGCACGTGGTGCATCCTGAAGGGCACGTCGCGCAAAGAAATGCAAATCAGCGAGTGGCACCCTTGGAGCACGTGGTGCATCCTAAAGGGCACGTCGCGCAACTGAAGCAAGCAAGGCGAGTGGCACCCTTGGAGCACGTAGTGCATCCTGAAGGGCACGTCTCATTGATGATGATGATGAGACAACCTAGATAACCCTAGATCTTAACACCTGATAAAATTCTAAAAAATGACTCCCCTAATTAAATTGTCGCCCTGTTCAAATCAAAACCTAAATTAAAACTTCTCTAAGATGAATTTTGACGAGCCCTAAGAAAAGATCTTACAAAAATAAACATAGGGCATAAACTAAAACCCTCCTAGGTGTTAATTAAAGTCGTCTTAAAAGTAAAGGGGGTAAAGTAATGAGGGGGTTAATTTAAGTGAAACCCATGGCATTTAGTTTATAAAGGAGAATTAAAATTATTAAGGAGGGGAGTATAAAAATTTGTATTTCAAAAAAAAATAACAATAATAATAAAAATATTTGTTTATATATTGAAAAGAATATTAAGCGCTTTTATCATTTGGGGGTTTAACAAGAAAATGTTAATAATAAATAATGGAAAGGGAGAATAAAAGAAAAAAATTAAAAAAATAAAATAAAAATAAGGAAACTTGGAATAAGGAAACTTGAAAATTGGAAAGTAGGAGACATAGGGTAAAAAGCAAAAAGGAATCAACATTAAAGGAATTACTAATTTCAGGAACTTCATTTTAGGAAAGTGATTAAAAGCATGAGAGGGGATCTAGGGACCCTAGGAGAAATTTAAGGAGCGATTTTGGGGGAGTGAGGGAATTTAGACTTTTAATTATTAAACAGAAATTAATAATTGGAGAACCCTAGGGATGAGTGAGACTTGGACGGCGGAGATTGTTTAGAGGTTTTGTCATTAAAAATTAATTAATTAATAATCAGGAAAGTAGGTGGGTCTCATTTTTCTATAAAGGAAAGGGAAAGGAAGGAAAGAAGGGATGAACGGTTAGCGTAACGTTACGCTGCCGAATTGTGGTTTGACGGATTTTCTTGTGAGGAGTTGGGTCTATCTCAGCTTTGTTGGAGTGGTAGCTCAACCGTGGAGGCGAGCTGAGACGCTACTCTATCTCTGGTTCTTGTGTGGCCCCTTTGCGGCTCGGGGGGCTAAGGGGGAAGCAGAGTACCCCTAGCGTTTGGCTGGGAGGTACCGGTGAGCCTTCAGTGGTCGACGAGCGGAAGCGGCCAGGAGCGCGGGACGCGGCACGGAGGGTAGGACGTTGTCCGAGGAAAGCGAAAGGCAACGGTATGGTTTTAATTGGTGAGGTATATTGCATTTTATCTTCGGCAAATTTAATGTTACTGATATTTAGAATTCTGGAAATTGTATGCCATCACTACCATTCGCACTCTGGAATGATTTGTGTTTTAAATGCCTTAATGCTCTATGTTTTGCTGACTTGGGGGCGTATTGTCCTGCGTCTAAAATACTTTATTGCTCTGCGTTTTACCGAGTTTGGGGCGTTGTGTTTATCAACGTTTAAATGTTTGATTGTCCTGCGTTCTGCCGATATCTTGGGTGTTTTTATCTTCCAATGTTTGTGTTGGGCAGTAGGTATTGGGCAGTCTTGTCCATAGGGGTGTTTTATGGTTTTCTGTGAGGGGGCGTTTTTGTTTAATCTGCGTTCTGAATTGTCCGCCCCTTTTTATATAAATTGTGTTTCGATATGGTCATTATCTGCATATTTTTATCAGAATTATAGGTGGTTAAAGGCTTCCTTCCAGGCAGAACGAGTTTGCTTGAACATTAAAGCTATTCCTTACAATCCCATGTCAATTACTGAGATTGCGTTCTTTTAAATGGCCATATAAAACTGATGAATTATGGGCACAATCGTTTCTGATTACCTTTCAATATTAGCCAGTGGGTTCTGCATTTATTTATATAACAAATTAACTGGCAATCTGTGTGCCATTCGGGTTCTTTACCTTCCCATTTCGAGTATTGGGGTTGCGTTTTTTTTTGGGGGGGGGCATACCACTGATGAAATCTGAACGCAATCAATATGTATGCATCCCAATCAGTCAGTGGGATTCTGCGTTTTTCTGTTGTTTGGGGCGATTTTCCTTTACCCTCAGTGGACCACCTTTACCCTAGAATTCCTGTGTTTATTGAGCGCTTCGTTTTTCTGTTACGATCCAGCTTTTTGTTTTTCTCTTTTCATGGCCATGTAAGGTCGTTGACATGGCGTCGATGGTTCTGCGTTTACCTTTGTGTTGGGCGTTTCAAATGGTACCCGCCGGATATTTTTCTCGATAAATTCTGTGGGCGTTGTGTTCTCTTGGGGCGAATTAGTTTGCTGTGGGAAATCGTTTTCCAGTTATTTTATCTTGCGTTGATTTCGTTCTGCCCCAGTTGGAATTCATTTTCCTGGTTGAATTCGATCGTACCAGTGGAAAATCGATTTCCTTGTGTCGAATTCTTGGGATTTTGTTGTTCTTGTTGCTTTGCTTGCGAACCAGGGAGGATTTGATTGCGTCTGATTCCTGTTGGGTTTGCGTTGGATTTGACTGGTGTGTGGAAGGCGTTCTGCGTGGGGAGTTGGTTCCATTTCAGAGTAGCGACCTCACCATGCACGCGCTGACACAGCCGTGTTATGTCATTCCCACTGTGATAAACCCCAAACACCCCGCGTGCACTCAGACGCAGTAAACTCCCTGGTAGCGCCTTGGCTTAGGGTAGCCACCTGCATGATTTTTTGGGCAACAGTTCTTAGCAATTATTGCTGCAGACTGGTGGCATTACAGGCATTCCTATAGCATCAATCCGGGCACCTTACTTGGCATGTCCTTCCTGAGCAGGTAGCTCTGACAGGCCAGAGCGGAAGTAAAAACAAAACAAAACTTCACCTTCCTGTTTGTTTTCGGTGCGTTTCCATAATGTTCAAAGCTGCCGGGCGTGCATGCACCGACCCTTCTTAGTCAGGAGGCATATTAAACTAATGCTCGAGTCAACTCCACGACAGTTTCATTAATTGTTATGCAATCGATGAAAAATGTTTTTATTTTTGTTATGAAATGGCCCTAACCATTGAATTATAATAATATATATATTTTTTTAAGCGCAAATGAATTGTGGGGAAGCCTGTTTTAGAATGATAGTTAAAGGGCCATCCAAAATACATCATAATTACCGCTTAAGGATAGTTGGCGGTCGTGGTTGCTGACTAGTTGATGGAAAATTATAACTGGTATAATAAAAGACAGGTCGATTGGTTTCATAAGAGAACACAATGTTTTGCATCAAGACTGGTCATAATAGAAGGTAACGATTTGCATTAAAAGTAATTTACTTATGGTATAAAGGGAGGTAATTCGCTTATGGAAGGAAAGGCTCTGAAATAAATGAATCCTCTTATTTTTCTTCATGTTATCATTTTATATCGTCCCATGGGATGGTTTCCTTAACATTTAATATTTTAAAGGTTGAATGGGATCAATTCCTTATAACCCTTCTTCTCCTCTATTTTCGAAGTATGCAAGAGATGTTAGTTATCATCATAAGTTTATCCTTAATGTTGTTACCCTTAAAACATTGTCATGTGAACATTGATATTATTAAGTGGGTGTCTTTTAACTATGATGTTACCATGTCCTGAACAGGATGTTAATCGTCATTAGGAGGTCATCTTTAAAATCTTTTTCCGTTAAGCATTGTCATGTTCGAACCTTGTAATGCATATATTGTCATTTGATTGTAATGTATATGTTGTCCTTGATTGCGATGATACCTTGTTATTATTAGTTACAATATGGGGGTAGTCTTGTATATTTACAATAAGGTAAGGGTACTGTCCTTAGTAGAAAGCTACTAACATTTTACAGATATGAACAATGATTATAAATTTGTAATTGTGATGTTTGTTTGAAAATTGTATTTGTGTTGCTCTTGCCATACCAATTAATTGTAATATTAGAGTGATACCCTCGAATTTGTGAACATTGTCTGATTAAACTAGTAATGTAATTAGGCAGGTAATGGTATGGTTATCTTTGTGCAATGTTAAGTGTAAACTATTGTTGTTGATAAACCCTATGTGGCGGAATGTCAAGGATTACACGCAATAAATTACTAGGAGTTAGTAAATGAGGGCTGATGCCCTTTTAGTTAATGTTGAACTTGGGTGTTCATGGTCGGATTCCTCTTATCACGCGCCATCCGTAAGGGGCGTATTTGTTCTTCACATTTACGCTGTTCTTGATTGTTTTCAGTTAGTTGCTTGATGTGTTGTGACGGGTGGGACGTAGACACCTCCATGTTCCTCAGAACAGTCGCCAACCCTGAGACCTTAAATGGTTAAAAGCGATGGGAACCTGGGCTTGAGCGTTGATTATGTGTCGTGGAGGTCCTAACCTTGGAGGTAGGATGGGCGGGTGGTCAGTTTTACTCTTGTCGCTAAATGTCTGCGTTGTGCACCTCTGCCTATGGTTGTATTCGTTGTAGTTTCTCGTTGAGGCCTTCAGTCTTCTTGTGTGGTATTTCATGGTTGAGTCTTGTTGTTGACTAGTGGCGTCGTACATTTCATGATGTCGCTACTTCTACATGCGCGCACACACCTTAAACACACAAAAAAAATTGCACCTGTTACTAGAATGGCTGTCGTAACGACGCAGATCGTTGTTTCAATCGAAAAGGTTTATGTTTTCCCAAGATATGGCCATTTCAGTTAGATCCAGAGGTATAAAGTCTGAATACACATTTTTTTAAATTTTTGCCGAGTATTATTTTGGTTTTATATTATTTTTGTATGGGTTGCTACTCTTTTAGATATGCATATGCTCTTTTCCCCGTGCCCTGTGTGATCTCAGAAAATCAGAAACATATAGGAAAAGGTGCATCTTCCAGGTAATCTAACCGATATTCAAACCATTGTTGTCATCGAGAAGTGAAATTGTTTTCTTGTGTGAAAAGAGTTTTTTTTTAGCACGCTCTCCAAGGTCGTCTTCAACAACAACAACAACAACAACAATCCTCTTGCAAAAAAATACAATATGGTTTTCTAGACCATTTGGTTAAAAGTTGCCTTATTAAGTAAGAGGTCTTGAGTTCAAGTCTCTCCTTTGTTACTTTTTTTTGAAAAGGTTCATGTTAAAATTGTAAAGTGTATTTCACTTCAAATATAAAAGTGAATCACTATAAGTAGCTTTAATATTTTATTTTAGAGTTATTTATTTTGCATGAAGTAACTTCATTGTAAAAGTGATCCCCACTTATCTTTATAAAATTGGGTCACTTCATAAAGCAACTTACACCACCACATGGTCCCTTGGTTACCGTTTATGCCTTTTTTTAAAAGGGTATAACTCTCACATTCGAAATCCATTTTCAGTGCCATTTTTTTTAAACCACCAAACTTTTCGAGATATTTCCATACAAAACATCAGTTTCAATTCTTAAATCCATATTATATACATATTTAATATGGATTCTTCTAGTAATCGTTTGGTTACTAGCACCAACAACTTCCAATGGAAATCTCATATGGAAGATTTATTAAGAAGTAAAGGCTTGTACCGGATTACCTTGGGAAAGGAAAAAGCACCCAATGATGATCATAAGAAATCAAAATGGTCTAATAGGAGTGGCGAAGCACATGGACTAATCGAAATATCCATCTCTCTTGATTTAAGGTTCCAGCTTAAAGAACTTGATGACCCCGAGGAGGCGTGGGAAAATATTGAATCTGTGTTTGGTAAACTCAATATTATTCGAGCACAACAATTAGAAAATCAATTACTGACCTTAATTCCAAATGATTTTTCTTATCTTGGAGACTATCTGTCTAATTTTAAAACACTTATAATTTTATGTGAAGAATGTGAGATAAAAATGGAGGAAGAGCTTTTCATATATATTATTCTTTCTAAGATAGGAAGTGCATATTTTCTTTTTGTATGTACCTTTTATGTCATGAGAGAGGCTCTAGGGAAAGCTTATCAAAAACCCACCCTTGAGTCCTTTTGTGTTTCTTTGATTAGAGAGGAAGATAAGATTGTACAACTTGGAGTGATCAACACTACAGGTACCTCCAAAAAAACTTTAGTTCCCCAACAAAAATATAAACCCAAGTATCCCAAGAAGAAACATCCTCGCTACAACAACAAGAAACATAAGGATTCCAAACCCACTCAGACAACTTCATCTCCTAATGGTGACAAAGGAGAAAAATATAAAAATAAGAAGACTAACAGACATTGCAACTTTTGTGATAAATATGGTCATGATGAATCCAAATGTTTCAAGAAGATGGGAGCTTTAGAAGCAGGGATGAAGAAGCACAACATCAATATTGATTATACTTGTTCTTGTTGTTCTTCTCATGGACATGCACTTTCTGCTTCTAGTTTCTCCTTCAATACACCTTCTACTTCTTATTCTGATCAGTGGCTTATTGATTTTGGAGCATCTTATCATATGGCTAATGATAAATTCTACTCTAAATGAATGTAACACCAAGAAAATATTTGTTGGTGATGATAGATCTCTTAGTGTTGTAGGATATGGAACAGTTCAAGTAGATAATGGTCATTTCAATGATGTATTATGTGTTCCAAGTCTTTCTTGTAACCTTCTTTTAGTATATTAAATCACTCATTCAAGTGAAGGTAAAACCATAGAGTTTTCACCTCACTGGGTTGTAATCAAGGATCTAAAAGGTCCTAAGCATCTTCTTGCAACTAGAATTGTTGATGATATTACCAGGTTGTAAAATTTTGAAAACTTTGGGTCATCATCTTTTTCATCAGTTTTTGTTGCTCATAGCAATGAATTGAGCAAACTTTGGCATGAGAGGTTTGGTCATATAAACTATCACTCATTGCAGAAACTATGTAATCAACAGATGATGACTTGTCTTCCTCCTATTTCATGCAGAGATGGTGTTTATGCCTGTTGTGTTATCGAAAAACATCATTGGGACAATTTTGACAAACGTGGCTTTTGGCATGCCTCGGGCCCTTTGCAACTTGTTCACAATGATATGTGTGGTCCACTTTCTTCTCCTTGTTTTTCTGGGTGCAAGTATTTCTCAACTTTCATTAATTTTTTTTCCAGACATAATTGAGTTTACTTCTAAAAACTAAAAACAATCTGGACATCAAATTGAAAAGTTAAGAACAAATAATGGAGGCGAATATGTGAAAAATACTTTTACAATTTACTACACTACACAGGGCATCCAAATGCAACACATTGTTCCATATACACCACAACAAAATGTTGTTGTAGAGAGAAAGAACCACACTTTAAAAGAAATGGCTAATTGTATGATCCAATCTAAGGGATTAAGTCTAAAGTATTGGGCAAAAAAAATCAACTGTGAAAATTACATAGTCAATCACACTCCCACAAAGGCTCTTAAAAATATAACACCAGAAGTAGCTTGGAATAAAATTAAACCAGATGTAAGTCATTTTCATGTACTTGGAAGTATAGCATGGGCTCACATTCCTAATGAGAAAAGGAAAACGTTGTAGCGTAAAAGTGAGAAGTGTATATTTGTTGGTTATTCTGAATATGTCAAAGGTTATAGACTTCTTCAACCACATTGTAATGAAATTATTATTAGAAGAGATGTTAAATTTGATGAAAATATTTTGGCCTACGAGCCTAATTCAACGATTGTGGCTTCTTCGTCCTGCGATCCATCTTTGGAATTTGTGCCTTGTTCTATTCCTATTCAATTTTGTTCTTCAGATGATGATAGTGAGGATGAAAATCCACCTCCTCATGCTCACCTTCCTCTAGATAAGTCCTTTGAACCTGAACCAGCACCAGTTCCACCACTTCCTAGATGGGTTTGTTCAACACGAGAAGCAGTTGGTGGTCTTGTCAGTGATCCTTCAGATTAACATTGAACACGTTCATAGTTCCAATGAGCCTCTTTTCTTTTGGCTCAATTTTCAGAGACTCGTGATCCAGATACATTTGCAGAAGCTTCAGGTCATCTAGATTGGGATAAAACAATGAATGAAGAGTATCGTTCTTTAATGGAAAACGATACTTGGGATCTTGTACCTCTTCCAAAAGGAAGAAAACTTACCATATGTAAATGGGTCTATAAAAATAAGTATGCATTAGATGAAAGTGTTGAAAGACACAAGGCTTGATTAGTTTACAAAGAATTTTCCCAAGTTGAAGGAATTGACTATAATGAAATCATTTCCCCTATAGCCAAAATGAATTCCATCCACCTTGTTCTTTCCCTTACTGCCTCCCATAAATGGGAGGTCCCTCAGATGGATGTTAAATCAACATTCTTGCATGTATATTTGAAAGAATAAATATACATGGAACAACCTCCTGTATATGTCCAAAATGACTCTAGCCTTGTTTGTCGCCTTAAGAAATCTCTTTATGGTCTTAAGCAAGATCCCCGAGCTTGGTATGCCAAAATGGATAGCTTTTTTATTGACACCGGATTCTCTACATGTCATTTTGATCCTAATGTCTATATAAAGAAAGTAGGAAGCCATCTCATAATCCTTGTCCTTTATGTTGATGACCTTGTCCTTACTGGTAGTGACTCAAAACTTGTAAACCATGTGAAAACCGGCCTTAAGAATAAATTTTAAATGACAGAATCAGGCTTTTGCACTATTTCCTTGGAATCCAAGTTTTCCAAACCAATGAAGGAATTTTTCTTTCCCATTCTAAGTATTCTTGTGACCTTCTTCGTCCCTTTCACATGGATGATTGTAAACCAACCCCTTCTCCCTTCCAGTCTGGATTCAAGCTTACTGCCACATGTACTTCTTCTGAAGTTGATGCCACCTTGTACCGTCAATTAATTGGTAGCCTCTTATAATTGACTCATACTTTTTTGTTGGTCTTGTTGCCCAGTATATGGTAACACCCCATGAAATCCATTAGAAAGGAGATAAAACAATACTTTTCTATGTCTGTGGTACAGTTCAGTTCAGGATACATTACAGTTCATGGGGGACTCCTTTATTTGTTTGTTTGATTGATTAATATTGGGATGGAGACCCTAATGATCGGAATTCTACTACAGGTTATGTTTTCAGCCTTGGTTCAGGACCTGACACTTAGGGCTATAAGAAACAACATGCTATTTCACATTCTTCATCATAAGTAGAGTACCGAGCAACGGTAAATGCCATCTAGAAAGCCTTGTGGCTTTGAAATATCCTTTTGGAGTTGGTATTCCAACAACAAAATTCAACCAGCCTTTGGTGCGACAATTAGAGTGCAATCAAGCTTGCAAAAGACCCAGTTCAACATCAGTATAGAAAACACATCGAGCTACACATGCACTTCATCAGAAAACTCATTCATGATCAAGTTATTGAAGTGCTATTTTGCCCTACAAAAGATCAAGTTGTAGACATTTTCATAAAGTCTCTTATAGAAGTGAAGTTTTCCAAACTTCAATCTATGTTAGGAGTTCAGGAATTTGTCATTAACGAGTGTAGGCTATAATACCTCCTTTCTTCTCCTATCGTGTTAACATTGTAAATCCTTTAATCGTATCCCAAGTTGTTCTTAAGGGGGGATGTTAGGATATTTAGACACTTAGGAGTTAGTTAAGATATACTTGGTCTAATGTGTCATTAGGTAAAAGTGTGTTTCTTTAGTATGCATTACTATGCATTTGTAGTTAGGAAATCTGACATTCACGATATGTTCTCGACATAGAGTGATATGAAGGTTCATACTCTCCTCGATCTTAACATTCATTGATCCATGGATGAACACCCGATTGGTCCATGATCTCTACTTAAATAGCATGGAGGGTCATTTTTGGATGATCGATTGTGAGAAAATCTCTTGTAAAATCTCTCTGTAATCTTTTTCTTTTTCATTAATAAACTTCTCCAAGTGGTTCCATTGGTTGGAGCCGTGGATGTTTCCCCCTAGGGGTTTTACCACGTCAAAACATTGGTGTGTTGATTTTTGATTTGGTTGTGTGAGTGGTTACTAAAGGTGTTTGTCCTATGTTGGAATATTTGTGTTGTCGAACAATAGTGGAATTAGAAGAAGACCGATTTGTCGTATGATTTCATGAGTAGTTTCAGAAAGCACGTGAAAAATAATGTCATGACAGACATATCAAACAAAAGAAGTTCCATATGGGATATTTAGTTTCTCTCTATGAAAACAAATTTTTTTAGCACCATGGAACATTCCAAATGAAATTGTTGGGTCTATATGTGGCAATAATTGTGATAGAGGTAGGTGTTGTTCAGTTAGATAAATTGAATCAGGAAAATATGGAAAGGATCGTCAATTATAGTAAACTCAAACTATATAGGGATAGTCGTGCTTCTGCACACTAGTTTGATTGGAAAATATGTGTACCATAGTATTTTTATTATATTTTATTATAGAGGAAAAGAAAAATAAAATAGAAATAAATAAAAGAGATTGAGGCAAGCCATAGTAAACATTCGAAGAGATAAGAGAATCAAATCTCTAAATTGAGAATTGTTCAAAGATTCAAAGATGAATAAGAAAATGTCATGGAAAGGAAGGAGAAGTGGAATGCACGTTGAAAGGAAAATTGAAGAACCATGATAAATGCCTGCATAGAGGATGGGAAAATCATTAAAGAGAAAACATAATGGTGAGACAATGAGAATGCGTAGTCATAAATGAAAAGAAACGATGAAGATCTTGACAAGATGGAAAATCTAGACGATGATCCGTCAAAATATACAAATTTAATGCATAATATGGAAGGAATTGAATGTGCATAAAATCATATGGGACTGAGAATATTGGGCGCGAAGAGGTATGGAATAGATGGGAGAAATCTATAAAATAAGAAAAGGGGCAATGATAAAGGGTTATTGTTTCTTGACATTTTCAGAGAATAGAGAGCTAGACAAGAGACATAGCTTAAAAAGAACACATGTGAGTGTTTTGTAGAACGAATCGAAGTACAAAAAGTTATGGCGCTTCCAAAGGTTGGAGCTTCCACATCAAGGACGAAGAAACCATGCACTAAGAAGGAAGTAGTGTCGATGTAGGAAGAAATACCAAGAGTGGAAGAAATTGATTCAATCTTTGTAAACTTTCCAAGAGCGTATGTGCCACCTATAAAGCCTAAAAAAAAGTAATTCATAGTGAAAAAAAAGGCGAAGTATGACCTTTTACACCAATGATTCCACTTGGCATCACTATCAATGGATATATGTTGGGTGTGGTAGGAAAAATGAAGTTTTCAGACCACAACATTGCAAATTTGATGAAGTTTACTGAGTTAGCACTACCGAATTAACTGCATACATCATCGAAGAAAGGTTCACCTGTATTTATAGTCAAACTAAAAGAATGGGAAACAAGATTGCAAATAATAGGAATACTAAACATATTGGAGATCACAAATTTTAGTAGAAGCGTAGATATCAACATCTGCGTCAATTTGTTGTTAAGTTGTGTCCACAAAGGGTTTCTATTATTGGACAGGGTAGTGTCAATTGACACACAACTAATTACATGAATTATAGGATTACCTTTAGTAAGGGAAGACCCACTTCCCTTGTTCACAAACAACATGTAGGAAAAAGCGTTAGCATAAATAATGAAGGAAAAATATGGCATACACAGAGGATCGTGTGAATTAGATGTCGCAACAATCAATGATGATACTATAATATTTGTGGCGCGGGTGTGGGCCTACAAATTACTTAGGAAATGTCATAAACATCATGTGCGGACAACAGTTATAATAGTGAAAGAGAAGTCTGTAGTAGGGGTATAGATGAACTAGGACATGTTTATGGTGAATTAGTTTGTAACAAACTAGAGGGAGGGACAGAAGAAAGGAACAAAGTTCCATTATGTTAGAAAAATAGGATCGCAGAGAAATAAATAAAATAAATGCTGAAATAAAACACAAAAGATATAGAATACAATATAGACATAGATATACGCAGTTCACCCAGTGTGGGATACGTCCACCAGATACATTGCTAGGCCCTTCATTTATTATTATCCAACAAATGAAGGGATACAACCTACAACACACCCGTTGTAACTTCCTCTTCTTTCTCTCACAGTCTCCTCAATCAGAATACAATATTTGCAATGATACTTATCTGCAATACATTTCCCTCATAAAAGAGGGTTTCCTTGTATGGAAAAAAAAGCCTAACATAAGTTCTACCGTCAAATCTACGACCTTATAATGAGCGGTCCAAATTTACTATGAAATTACAATATACATTTACAAGGAAAATTTTCCTTCGGGGGCCCTCTTTCCCCCTAACCTTGTAGGAGGGGAAATCCCTCCATTCACTCCCCTGCATGGAGGAGTGTACATTATTCTAGGGTGTAAAATATTCATGGGGTATAAACACGACTGGAGACAAAGGCCTCTGAATTGGGAAAATAATCAGGCTCCACAACCAACAATCTCCCACTTGCAGAATGATCTCAACAACTCCATCGTTTTTGTATATACTGGACTATGATCCTTCTTAGACCTGGAAAATTTCTCATCTTCACCTTCATGCTTGAATACAAACTAAAACTAAGCAGGAACTCAGTTTCTCCCTGGTTACTCCCTTTGTTAACATGTTTGTGGGATTATGGCTAGTGTGTATCTTTTCCAATTTCAAATGTCCATATTCCAATACGGATCGTATGAAATGGTACCAGAGCTATATATGATTAGTATTTGAATGGAATGATGAGTTATTTTCAAGATGAATGGAACTCTTACTATCACAGTACACCATTCTATTCTCCTTCTTCTTTCCCAATTCCTCTATAAACCTTTGTAACCAAATCATTTATTTACTAGTCTCTGTACTAGCAACATACTCTACTTCTTTTGTTGAAAGTGAAACAACCTTTATAAATTTCTAAATTCAACTTATTCTTGTTCCACCTATAGTAAAAACATAGCCTGTGGTGCTCCTCCTGCTATATTTATCACCTACCATATCTGAATCAACATATCCCTATAGAATAGTGTATGAACCTACAAAACATAATGCATGAGTAATAGTACCTCTCAAATACCTGAGAATCTAATTTACTTCCTCTCAATGTTCTTTACCTATGTTGTTCATATACCTGCTCACAACTCCCACTGCATGTGCAATATATGGTCTTGTGCAAACCAACGCATACATCCAGCTGCCTACTGTTGATGAATAAGGGACCATGGACATGTATTCTATATCCTCCTTTGTCTTGGGACACATTTCCTTAGTTAACTTGAAATGGATGGCCAAATGTGTACTAAATGGTTTTTCATTCTTCTTTCTAAACCTCTCCAACACCTTCTCTATGTACTCACCCTGAGACAATGTCAATTTGTGATTTTTCCCACCTCTTGTTATTCTCATACCAAGGATTTTATTTGTGTCATCCAAATCCTTCATTGAAAATGAATTAGATAATTTCTTCTTGATCACATTTATATCCTGCATATTAGACCCTGCAACAAGCATGTCATCTACATACAATAGAAACATAATAGAGCTTCCATTTTCTAGCTTTTTAAAATAAACACAGTGATCAGAATGACATCTACTATAACCTTGTTCTGTCATAAACCTATAAAAATTCAAATACCACTTCCTTGGAGCTTTCTTTAGGCCATACAAGCTCTTATTCAACCTACATACCAAATTTTCCTTCCCTTTGACCTCATACCCCTATGGTTGTTGCATATAAATCTCTTCCTCCAAATCCACATGGAGAAAAGTTGTTTTTACATCTAATTTTTCAAGATGTAAATCTTATATTGCCACAAGACTTAAAATAGTCATAATTGAAGTCATTTTAACAACATGAGAAAATATATCATCAAAATATATACCCTTCTTTTCTGCAAACCCCTTTACAAAAAGTCTATCCTTGTACCTCTTTTTGCCTCCATCTTCTTCCTTCAACTTGTAAGCCAATTTATTCTGTAATGCTCTTTTTCCTGTGGGAAACTGAACTAAATCCCATGTATAGTTATTTACCAGAGAATCCATTTCCTCTTTCATTCCTTTCTCCCACTTCTTTTTAGTGTCTACTTGCATTGCCTCTTTATAACATTCTGCTTCACTGGAATCAATCAACAATAAATAATACAATGAAGGGGAGTATCATTCAGGGGGTATACTTAACCTTGTAGATCTTCTAACAACACTTGCAAGATTTTCAGGTAGTTTTTTCTCCTATTGTTGTACATTTTAATTTTCTTCTACCTTTGGAATTTCTTTTTCAATGATCTCATCAAGCACTGTGTATTCCGGTTTTCCTTTTTCATGTTTCTTTCCCTGCAACTAATCTTTGTACATGACCTTCTAATTGAATAAGACATCTCTACTTCTAATGATATTTTGATTTTCATAATCTCATAAATGATAACCAAAATCATTAACACCATATCCAATAAAGATATACTTCTTGGATTTTTCCTCAATCTTTGTTCTATTTTCTTTATCAATATGGACAAATGCTACACAACCGAAAGTCTTCAAAAAGGAATCATTTACCTTTTTAATTGTCTTTGCCTCCTTCGAAATCCTACCATCCAAAGATATTGAAGGTCCTCTATTAAGTAAAAAAAAGTATCTACATCATCTTCCTGGAACTGTAAGGGAAAACGAGCATGCAATCTCATACTCCTTGCATGCTCCATGATTGTCAAGTTCATCCTTTCTGACACACCATTTTCTTGTGGTGTTCCTAGAACTGTCTTCTCTCTATGAATTCCATGGTATGAATAATAATCGTAAAACTCCTTGCTACAATATTCACCTACATTGTCTAATCTGGGACACTTCAACCTTTTTCCTGTCTCATTCTCAACCAAAGTTTTCCATTTCTTAAAAATATCAAAAACACCGTATTTTTCGTTGAATGCAATAAACCTAAGTTTTTCTAGTTGCATAATCAATAAAAGTAACATAATAAAGAGAACCACCAATATATGATACTTTATCTGGTCCCCATACATCTGTATGAACAAGCTCTATCCTTTCACTCTTTTTTTTTTTTTTCTGACTCTCTTCTGTTTTCCATAAACATAATTCTCATAGAAATCCAAATCAATTTGTTTAAGATCTAGAAACAAATTTCTTTTGTGAAGTATATGCATTCCCTTCTCACTCATGTGTCCAATGATTCCATATTGTTGTATGCACTCCTGTAGAAGCTAAAGATATAGAAGAGTCAATATTATCAGTACAATAATACAATGTACCTACCTTCTCTCATTTTGTTATCACCAATGATACTTTGGTGACCCTCCACACCTTATCTATAAATATGGATATATAATATTCACTTTCCAACTGACCTATTGAAGTTATATTTTTCCTTAGATATGAAACATCTCTTACCTCTTTCAACAACCATTGGTTTCCATTCCTTTGATTTATTTTTACCTCTCCCATTCCAATAATTTTGCATGGTGCATCATCACCCAAATGAGCCTGTCCAAAGTCACCTTGAACATAATCTAGAAAATGTTTCCTATGGGGTGTGGCATGAAATGAATCCCCTGAATATACTAACAAAGACTCATAAATATTATCTACGGAAATAATCAAATAATCTTGTAACACATCACCTATTACATTTGCTTCCTAATTTTTCTCCTACTATCCAACTCTTTGTTTCTTTGGCGCTCTGCAGTCTTTCTTCAGATCTCCTTTCTTTCCAAAATTCCAACACTCTATCTTTCCAAGTCTATATTTGGATCTTCCCTTCCTATAATTCTATCGGTTCACTAACCCCTTTCCTCTATCCTTTTTCCTTCCCCTTTTCTCTATGTTTAAGGCATTACTTGATGTCTCACCTATGATTTTCGATCGCATTTCCTCGCTAAGGATAACACCAACAACATCATCAAATTTTAGAGTGTTTGAGCCAGAGACAAAGTTATTTATAGCCATGACCAAGCCATTCCATCTTTCTGGAAATTAGCACAATATTAGAAGAGCCTTGACCTCATCATCAAAGTCTACTTTTACAGAACTTAGTTGATTAGTAACCATATTAAATTGATTTAAATGATCTAAAACATACCCACCTTCTAACACCTTCATATTAAATAATATCTTCCTTATAAATACCTTATTGGACACCAATGGTTTTTCATATAGTTTATCCAATGCATCCATCATCTCCTTCATTGTCTTTTATTTCAAAATATTGAAAGTCACGAACGCTAGAAGGCTTAGCCTTATCGCCCCTAGTGCCTTTATGTCAATAACCTCCCATTCCTCATCCTTCATGGCCTTCATCTTCTTTGGTATTCCACCCAATGGTAGGAATATATCCTTCTGATATAAATAAACTTCCATCTGCATATTCCATAACCAGTAGTTTTGGCCATTAAATTTCTCGACCCTAAACTTTCCATCTTCCACCAATTCTCCCACTCGAACCAGGAACCCTCTTTTCCTATGAGTTACCTTTCACTCTGATACTAGTTGTTATAAAAACAAGATCGTGAAACAATAAAGTAAAAAAAGATCGTGAAACAAAACACAATAGATACATAATACAATAGATACAAAGATATACGTGGTTCACCCAGTGTGGGCTACATGCACCAGATTAATTTTTAGGTTCTTCCTTTATTATTATCCAACAAATGAAGGGATACAACCTACAACACACCTGTTGTAACTTCCTCTTCTTTCTCTCGTAGTTTCCTCACTCATAATACAATATTTGTAATGAGGCATAGACACAATACATTTCCCTCATAAAAGAGTGTTTCCTTCTAGGGAAAACAATCCTAACATAAATTCTATCGTCATATCTACGACCTTATAATGAGTGGTCCAGATTTATTATGAAATTACAATATACATTTAAAAGGAAATTTTTCCTTCAAGGGATTTTCCCCCGAACCCCCGTCGAGGGCCCTCTTTCCCACAGACCCTCGAGATGGGGGATGCCCACCCTCGAACCCCATAGGAGGGGAAAGCCCCCCCTGCACTTCCCCACATGGATGAGTGTACATTCTTCCAGGGTGTAAATTCTTCATGAGGTATAAACACGACTGGAAAAAAATACCTCTCGATCAGGAATATAATTAGGCTCCAGAACCAACACATTATGCGTGGTTATTAATTTTAATTTCATTAATTAATAGGAGGGAGGAAAAAGAGATGTAGTTCCTCGAAGGTTTGAAGAAACTGTTGTTGGAACTTTCTTATTACTATTGTGCATGTCATTAAAGTATTTTCTTTTATGCATCCTTAAATGATGAAAAGGTATCTGTAAGAGAAATAAGTCCAAGGGTGGGACTGAAGGTAGTGTACCCCGACCTGTGGGTGGCTGGGTATGTTACAAATTGGTATCAGAGATTCTGTTTCAAACACTGGGCCAGTATGGGCTGGGTTTGTTGGTCAAATTCTCATAGTCGAGATCGAGCTCTGACCGTGAATTTGAAAAGATCAGGAGGAATGGTACTGTAGAATCGACACAGGAGATAGAACGTCATAGATTCGTTGTAAGGGGTTTGAAGGATCGTGAATGCCCCCTTCGAATTCGGGAGTGATTTCCACTGTAGGATTAGGAGGGATCTGATATCTTTGGATCGGAGGATAGGTGAAATAGCCAAAGTAGATCCTGACAGTTGATCACCAAGATGTACGTTTCATTAGATCAATAACTCTGAAGAGATCGGCTCGAGAGGTTTTTAGTTGATATTTTAAAGTCTCGAAGCCTAGAGAGACGAAGTAAATATAGATCGTCTGATCATCCAAAATAGATCTCAGTCATTGGATCGTCCAAAATAGATCTCTGCATCGGATCATCCGAGGTGAATCTGGGTCGTCAGATCCAGAAGAGACGTGGAAAAAATATGTGGATTTCGGGTGAAGGCCTGAAGTAAGCCTCAAATGTCAGATTCAAGAGGACACACGACATAATCTCATGTACTTCAAGGACATTGAAGTTTGAGATTTTTGAAAACTGAAGACTCGAAAGGATCTCGGTCGTCGATCTATCGAGAGCCACGCATCACTTGATCCAGGGTTTCAGATAAAAGCAGTGGGGCCAGATAAGTTTTGAAGTTTGATATTTCTGAAGTACGGAGTCTCGAAGTAAAACATATCCGTCAGATTAAGGAGGACACATGGAACAGATCCATGGACTCCAGTTGAAGACCCGAAGTGAATCTTAGTCATCTGATCCGGGAGGACACATGGAGATAGATTGGCTAGTTCGATAATTCAAAGTTCGGGGGAATTGGAAGTGTGCTAGTAAGGAAACTCCCAAAGTCCCGAAGCCCAAAGAGTCGAAGTGATGGGGCATGATGAAGTCACCCAGAGGTGATGTGGACCCTAGAATTCCCAAAGTGACATGGCTTGAAAACATCACCTAGGATGATGTGGACACATGGGATGTGTGCCACCCGTCAGTAATTTTTTAGCATTTGGAGTATTGAAAGGTCAGTTATAACATGACATGTGTCACCCACCTAATTGGGCCATGTGTCTGCTTCGATTATTTTTCCATGTGGCAACATATCGTGCATTCTGGAGACTGGGCGCTCCAGAGGGGAAAGACGTGACATGTTGCATTGGGTCAAAAAATCCATAAGGCCTGAAGGTTGGAGTACATATCGACCATCGATTCCATAAGACACGCGTCGACGGATCATTGACTTCGGGTGAAAGCACTCCGGAAGGAAGTGAAGGTGGAGAGTTTGAAACTCTCAAATCTCGAAGAGCCGAAGCAATTCATAGTTGTTGATCTGCGAGAGGACACATGTCGATAGATCATGAACTCTAGGTAAAAGCGTTATGGAAGGAAGGAAGCAACAAAAGCTGAGACTTGCGAAGGATGAAGTCTCGAAGTGGACTAGAGTCATTGATTTGGGGAGGATGCGTGGTGCCTGATTCCAAACTTTAGGTACAAAGTACTTCAGGGGAAAGTGGAGGTCAAAAGTTTAAACTTTCGAAGCGTGGAGTTTCGAAGTGGATCTCGATCGTTGATAGTGAATGAGGATAAGGACCGTTGATTAGGTCCTGGTTGAAGGTTCCAAAGTTTCGAAGTCCTGAAGCTCATGATAAGTGATTTTTCAGCTCAGCACAAGGTAATGACCATGGTCACATGGATATTGAGAGATGAGAGAATGAGGGATAAGGGCCCAATTGGTTGTCCTCAAGACAAAAAAGTGCTAAGGAAGGATTTATTCGCGGTTTCTAATCGTGGTTACCTAGGAAGTGGTTTAAAGGAAGCACTTTCACAGAATGAAATTTTTTGTCAGCCAAGGATAACAACACACTTTTATTTTTGAATAATGGTGATATTATCTCCATGAACAAAAAAAAAGAGACCTATAGCATGGTTTGGAAATTTTGTTTATCATATGCGTAATTCTAACAAAATGGTCGCTTGCACATTTTGCAGAATTAAGGGTCTTAAGCATGTCAGCTCAGGATATGTATTGAAGAAATGGAATAAGGTGAGGGATCCTCCAATCATGATAAGGAGGCCGAAGGCCAGAATACCAGAGTCGGTAATGCAGAGACATAGTCCAATGGACGCAAGGAAAAAGGAGAGCATGAAATATTAATAGAAATTATAAGAAGCCTAAAGATGGAAGTGCAAACTTACAAAGAATAAAATGAGATAATGATGAGAGATAAAAGTGATCTAGTTGGATATCAGTGGCCACCCACCTTTTCCAACTGGCTCAAAACAATTTTCTAGCAATTTTGGCAATTTACTATTTTTAGCAGTTTTTAACTTTTGGGTCCATTTTGAGGGCCTAAATGAAGGATTTTAGGGATATATATTCTCAATGATATACAAAGGCATGATTGAGACCTAAAAATTAATCTCCTCGATGATACCTTTTCAACGGGCTATCACACGCCTAAAACAAAGATCGTATGCAAAAGTTACGGCCCAGGGAAGTTGATGTACTAACTTACCCAAACGGGGCCCACATGACTTTTAGCGATTCAACTCCTAGGGTTAGGTTTTTGGATGTCGAGGGTTTTTGGCATTCATGTTTATTGTAAAAAGTCCTTCATAGCCTCATTGTAATCATTCTTGTGAATGCGAGTCGTCGTCACATCTCTTCTCAGAGATAAGCTACCACCATTCTAGTGAGTCTTTCACTCTGTATTTTTACAGTCTTTGTACATTTCTTTCATTAATAGAAATCATGTATTACTTTATATTTTTTTTTTATGGTTGCATATCTGATACATTTCTACTATATTATTGGATATCTATGATATCTCTGTGCATTTATTTATTATATCTCCATTCTCATTTTGTGTCGAAAATAATCTGGATCAATGGTATTTGGATCGGGGACATGCAGGTTGCTCTTGATTGTTTTTTAGTGCATGTCCCTGATGAGGTCTGAGTATAGAAATTTGGGTCTCGAGCTTGTCTCTATTAAATACAATCGCTCTCACACACCTAAGAAACCCTCAATGGAAGAATAAAATAAAAATGACGGAGCAGATGATCTTATCAGTCTATTTCTTGAGAAAGCTCTCACGCGACAGAGGGATGCAATGATGGAGAATTTTTCCCACATCCTTCAAAACCTGCCAATAAAAACATGCACATCTTCATCAAATGACCACTTTAGAGGAACCTCGCCTTTCAAGGTACAAGTTAATTTTGATATTCATGTATTTGAAGGACAAATAGATGCAGAAGCACTAGACAAATGGTTAAACCTGCTAGAAGGTTATTTCTTTGTTCACAATTCTTTTGACAGATAAAATATCACCTTCACACTCCTTAAAAATCTCCCCGATGTCAAAAATTGGTGGAAAACTTACCGAGATAAGAGTTCCATAGAAGAGTTTGGAATATATGGGGTCGACCCCACTTGGGATTTTTTTGTGGATGCAGTAAAGGAGTAGTATTACCCTGTTGGCAACTATGAGGACCAATACATGAGATGGACCACACTACGGAAAGAGAGGAGCCAAGAAGTTTCGGATTTCACCAATATGTTCCATACCTTGCGCACCAAGCTAGGTATCAAATACTCCAAACGACATTTAGTTCTGAAATACCGTGGGGCTCTACACAGATACATCCAAACTGAAATGGATTTTCTGGAAATCTCATCACTCAGTGTTTCTTATCAATATGTTGTTAAAATTGATCATAATTTTAAGCACCCGAACAAACAGGAGTTCGAGTCTGCAAATCCGCAACAACCAAAGTATGAAAATGACGGCCCTAATAAATAGTCTCCCAAAAACCATTCTAAACCACAGGAAAAGAAGGGTCATGGGAAGAAAAAGGAAACCAGAAAATGGTGTCATTTCCACAAAATCCCCTTGCATAACACCGATGAATGTTGCTCAAAATAGTCATTGGTAGTCGAGATCAAATACAAGGAGCCAAACCCTGATTCAAAATCTGGTTCTGAAATACTGGTAAAAGACAGATTATCGACGTAGACCCCACTGCTATTGTTGCGACTGCAACAATTCAACCAGAATAACCAATAGATCTTGAAGAGGGGGAGCACATTTTTCATTCACATATGTGGGTGAAGGGGATCCCGCTGCATTTTATTGTTGATAGAGGAAGCCAGAAGAAGCTCATCTCAGTAGAGGTTATCAAACAGTTGGGATTGTCGACAACACCACACCCGCAACCATACAACATTGGGTGGCTTCGCAAAGGACAAGATCTTCATCTCGACCAATAGTGTTGATTTTCATATGACATACAACCCTTCAAGGATGAGGTATTATGTTATGTTTTCCCACTGGATGTATGTGATGTTCTATTGGGAAAACCATATATGGGGAAGCACCGTGTTGTTTATGAGTCTCGAACCCTCAGTGTCATTGTTTCTCTGTGGGGTCATCCCTACAGAATACCAGAGGTATTTCTTACTACTGTTCCACCTAAAACATGTCGCAGGGTAGTATCTCATACTACAAAATTAAGCTTCTTCACAATCTGTTCAAACGGTGAACAAAAGGATACTGCAACCACTACAGCCTCGACCCAAGCACCTTCTATCCAACAGAAGTAGCTCGACAAGATTGTAGCAAAGTGTAAATATTCCTTATGCACAAAAGAATCTCATGTATCCAGAATGGTTAAAAAGTTCCAACCCTTCCAGCAACATGCTCGTGATAGCCTTCCACAAATCGAGCAGTGCGACATCTCCAACAAGACAAGTAACTCACCAAGATTCAGATTCAGCAAACACTTTTTCCTCTCCCTCGGGCACTCAACGCAATGGAGACCATTGATTCCTAAGGAGGGAGGATTGATCCAGGTGGATTTCGATGGACACCCACCTTTTCCAACTGGCTCAAAATTGTTTTATGGCAATTTTGGCAATTTACTACTTTTAACAGTTTTTAACTTCTGGGGCCATTTTGAGGGCCTAAATTTAGTTTTTTCGGGATCAATATTCTCAATTATAATTGAAGGCATGATTGATCCCCCAAAATGAATCTCCTCGACGATAACTTTCCAACAGGCTATCACATGCCTAAAACAGAGATCATATTCAAAAGTTACGACCCCAAGAAGTTGATGTACTAACTTACCCAAACAGGGCCCACATGACTTTGGTGATTCATCTCCTAGGGTTAGGTTTTTGGATGTCTAGGGTTTTTGGAATTCCTGTTTATTGTAAAAATTCCTTCAGAGCCTCATTGTAATCATCTTCTTGCGAATGCAAGTAGTTGTCACATCTCTTCTTAGAGATAAGCTGCCACCATTCTAGCGAGTCTTTCACTCTATATTTTTATAGTCTCTGTACATTTATTTCATTAATAGAAATCATGTATTACTATATATATGGATTTATGGTTGCATCTCTAATACATTTATGTTATATTATTGAGTATATGTGATATCTATGTGCATTTATTTATTATATATCTACTCTCATTTCATGCCGAAAATAATCTGAATCACAAAGTCATATAAATGCTCGAGTGTTGCAGAGATTAAATATTTTGTAGAGACAAACAAAGAAGGGATCAAACTCAATACAAGAGGAAGGAGGCAAGTGTCATGAAAGAAGAGATGCTCGTGGAAGAGTTGGTTCTTCCAGAAGTGCCAGCAGAGCTCATGGACAACACTCACCTCCTTACTCAGGAAGAAAGTTTAATGCATCAGATGATCCCGTAAGCAGTCCAGAGGTGTCCCCTGTCAGACAACAAAGAAGGAAAAAAGAGGTAGATAGTTTGCAAGGAGAGATGAAGAATCTCAAGCCACCTTCCTCCGATGGTGAAAGAGAAAGGGAAGATGATGCCGAAGCATGGTTTCTTGGGCTCTAGAGATATTTTCAGTTGCATAACTATTCATCAAACCTAGAAGCCAAGATTGCCACTTACCATTTACACGGGAAGGCTGCGATGTGGTGGGACCAACTGAAGAAAGTGGAGCATGTTAATGAAAGTAGGATCACTTGGAAGCAGTTCAAGAAGTACTTCCAAAAGGATAACCTCTCAGAGCATTTATATGACAAGAAAATGCATGAGTTCTTTGATTTAGGTTGGGAAGCATGACTATGGCCAAGCACGAGAAGAAGTTCTTGGGATTTTTAAAATATGTCTAGTTCATTAGTGATGAGAAAGTGAAAATATAGAGATTTCTAAGTGGATGTACAACCTTTTATAAGGAAAAGATCAAGTACGATAAACCCAGGACCTTGACTGAATCCATCAGGAAGGATAAATACATGTATGAGCAAGGCCAGGGATGAGAATCCCTACAGAAATCTTGGAAGCATAAGAAAAATGTGAAGTCCGATCAGAGGAGGAAAGGATTCAAACAGCCCTTCAATAGGAATGATCCTAATAGAAATCATCAAGATCAATATGCTAAGGGAGAGTCCAATAAGGAATATTCCTTGGGAAAAAGGAGAAGACCACCAATCCAGTGTTGGGGATGCAAGGAAGATCACCTGTACAAGGATTTCCCACACAGAAATGACAGAGTGAAGACTGTGCACAACATCCAAGAGGCTACAACATTCAAATATATGGGAAGAATCTATGCATCTTTAAATGATCGGAAAGAAGAGTACCAGTCCAATATGATTGAGGTGGAAGGTAAGATCATAAATCAACCTGTTTTTATTTTGATTGATTCAGGAGTAGGTCATTGCTACATTGATCCTAAGATAGTGGATAGATTACATTTGGAGAAAAGTAAACTTGGAAAATCAAGTTTGGTTCAGTTAGCCAATGGAACCAAAAGGAGAATCCATGATATGGTCATAAGTTGTTCCATAAGTCTTAATGGCATGAATACTAGTACTGATCTAAATATCATACCATTGTGGTGTTATGATGTTCTGATTGTGATGGATTGGTTGGACAAGCATCATGTTGTCCTAGATTGTCATAACAAGACATTTACATGTCTTGGTGGAAATGGAAAGTAAAACACTATGAAATGAGTTCCAAAACCCATCTCTATAAGGGAGATTTTAGCCTTACAACTAAAAAGATGTTTTAGGAAAGGAGGATGTCAATTGTATGCAGCATGTGGAAGAGACAGATAATACAAAGGGGCCAAGCCTCAAATATTTCTCGATGCTGTGGGAATTTGAAGATGTATTCCAATAAATACCCGGATTTCCACCAAGAAGGGAGATATATTTCTCAATTGACTTAGTTCCAGGAGCATCCCTGGTGTTAAAAACACCTTACAGAAGGAGCACACCAAAGTTAAAATAATTACAAATGCAGTTGGAGGAATTGTTGAAGAAAGGGTACATATGTCCAAATGTTCACCTTGGGGAGCACCAATACTTTTTGTCAAAAAGAAGGATGGAACCTTGAGGTTGTGTATTGACTTTCGACAGTTGAACAAGTACACTATAAATAAAAAGTATCCTCTACCCCGAATTAATGACCTAATTGATAAACAAAGAGGAGCAAAGATATTTTCAAAAATTGACCCAAGGGCAGGATACCATCAGGTAAGAATCAAGGAATAAGACATTCATAATAAAACATTTAGGACCAAGTATGGGCATTATGAATTTGTAGTGGTGCCATTTGGACTGACCAATGCACCAATTGTCTTTATGTGCTTAATGAATGGCATATTCAGAAATTATTTAGACAAGTTTGTCATAGTATTCCTGGATGACATACTTATCTATTCTAAGTTTGAAGAGGAGCATGAAAATCACTTAAGACTGGTATTTCAAGTACTGAGAGAACAATAGTTGTATTCCAAGTTGATTAAGTGTTCTTTTATCAAAAGCAGATCCATTACTTGGGACAGATTATTTCAAAGTAGGGAATAGAAGTAGATCCAGAGAAGATCGAATCCATTAGAGGATCGACAACACCCATAAATGTGTCAGACATCATATATTTTATGGGATTAGCTGGCTACTATAGAAGGTTCATAGTATGATTCTTTTATATTTCTCATCCTATCACTTCTTTGCAAAAAAAGGGAACTAAATTCGAATGGACACTCATGTGTGAAAATAATTTTAATCTGTTGAAGGAATTACTTACTAGTGCACATGTGTTAAATATTGTTGACCCAAATGAAAGTTTTGTGGTATGCACAGACACATGTAAGGAAGGACTTGGAGGAGTCCTCACTCAAAATGGACATTTCGTTGGATATGAGTCTAGAAATATTAAGGAACATGAGAGGAACTATGGTACCCACAACTTGGAACTTGTTTCCATTGTTCATGCCTTGAGGATGTGGAGGCATTATCTCACGGGGAAGAAATTCGAATTAAGGATAGACCACATTGGCTTGAAGTATATTTTTGAACAACCGACCTTGAATGCCAGGCAAACAAGATGGCTGGAGTTTTTAAGTGAGTATGACTTCGATATCAAGCATATGAAGGGGAAGGAGAATAAATTTTTTGATGCACTTAGTAGGAGAGTGCATCTCATGCACGCTACTGCTGTCAATATGCATTAGTCAAACTTGAAGAGAAAAATTTTAGATGGTCTTGTTACATATAAACATTACTTACAAGTAAATGAAAACTTCCAGCAAGGAGATGTACAACAAAAAATAAAGGAGTATGATATAAAGGAAGCCAGATTACTCATGCATAAAAATTGAATCTATGTTCCTAGTTCTGGAGAACTAAGGAATGTGGTACTGAAGGAAATGCATGATATTCCTTATGTTGGACATCCATGTTATTGGAAGACAATTACATCAGTAAGAAGCCAATTCTTTTGGCTGGGAATGAAGAAGGATGTTGTTGATTACATCGCTCAATGTATGGAATGTCAGAAGGTGAAGGCTGAGCATAGGCACCCAACGGGTTTGTTGCAGCCATTGTCAATTCCCGAGAAGAAATGGGAAGTGATCACCATGGATTTAATCATAGGATTACCCAGAACGAATAAGAAACATGATTCAATCATGGTGGTGTTTGAAAAATTAACAAAGGCCACTCATTTTGTGCTCATGAAGACAACACATACAACGACTAATATTGCATAAATTTTCATGAAGGAAATTTCTAGGTTGCATGGGATACCTAGGACAATTGTCTTGGACAAAGGTACAAATTTTACCTCCAATTTCTAGAGGGGATTGTTTAAAGGATTTTGGCACAAATTTAAACTTTAGCATGGCATATCATCCGTAGACCGATGGGAAAATAGAGAGAGCCAATCGAATAATTGAAGACATGATGAGAATGTATGTGATGGATAATCCATCTAAGTCGGAAGATTACTTACACTTGGTTGAGTTTGCATATAATAATGGGTATCAAGCTTCATTGAGAATAAGCCCATTTGAAGCCTTGTATGGTAGGAAATAAAATACTCTAGTAAGTTGGGACAACCCAGTAGATAGAGTGGTACTTGGGTCGGAGTTGCTCAAGGACATGGAACACTAGGTGGTTAAGATCAAGTAGAATTTAAAGGCATCTCAGGATAGGCATAAATTTTATGTAGACAAGAACATGACAACTAGAGAATTTAAATTAGGGGAGCATGTACTTTTGAAAGTGAAGCCCTAGAAAAGATCTTTGAAATTGGGTAGTTGTACAAAGTTGGTAGCCAGATTCTGTGGTCCATTTGAAATATTGAACATAATAGGGCCAGTTGCATACATGCTTGCATTACTTGATTCCATGAATGTGCATAATGTATTTCATGTCTCTTTACTAAAGGAATACATACATGATCCTAACCATGTTATTTATTGGCATCTGATTCAGGTAGAGATAGAGGGAGATTTTTAGGTTCAACCAGTACAAGTATTGGACAGAAAGGTAAAAATGCTCCAGAATCGAGTTATGGAGCTGGTTAAATTTTAGTGGACCTGCTATGGTCCTGAAGATGCTACCTGGGAACATGAAGATGCCATGTGGGCAGAGTACCCACAATTTTTGTATAAATTTGAGATTTTGATCTCTATTTTGTATATTCACTAAGGAAAGTGCCAAAATAAGGGGGAGGGGATGTAGCACCCTAGGTTTCGAACCCCCATTTTAAATAATGTATTGTTACAATGATGATATGCCTGAGTTCCCAAACATTTATTTAAAGGGCCAGTATGTCCAATAAATGTAATTTGTTTATCATTATTAATAATAAAGACATTGTTGGTTGCTAGATGGACAAGGACTACAGTTATAGGGGCTATGAATCCACAAGAGAGGGGGCTTTAGGGGCTAATTGTTTATTCCTATGTTAATTATCTTTCTGCCTAAGGGAAGGGGATCAATTATGTGAGATTCTCGGGGAAGGCTAGGAGGTTCTTGAATTACCCATGAAAATACTTAAACCCATCCCTTGTCTCATTGTGGGGTTGGTCGTTGACTCGTCTGCTCTGTCACCTCTATGTTACCTCATTCTTTCCCTCACACATTCCCATGCACACACTCCCATACACCCCCTGACCCATCCATTGATCCCTCCTCACCTGCGCCTTGGCTTGGCAAAGAGAAAGGGAACCAAACCGTCGAAGAATTAGCCATGAGCTAGTTGGTTTTAATGGTCACTGGTGCAGTCCAACCATGACTTGGGGCATGCATGTTTGAGAGGCATTGTTCGGTGCCCTGTTTTTCTCTCAACTGTGAGTCATAAGAGTTCCAACATTGAGATTCTGGGCCAGTTTTGCTGAAGGCCTTGGTATAAAGGAGAAGGACTACTTGAGGGTCTGCATGACAGAGAAGGGTGGAGGTCCATTCTCTTGGGGAAGCACAAGTTGGGGAGAAGAGATATGGGTACTTGTATTGTTGTGGGTGTTGGGAAACTTGTGAGAGCTTGAGAGCTGATTGTTTTGAGAACCCAAGTACACTCTGGAATCATCCTTGCGGATTCATAGCTCTAGCTCAGAGGTGACACTGATGTTGAGATTTGGAGCAATGGTGTTTATGGTTGGGTGGAACATCCTTGGTCTGCAGCCAGTTGGTGTCACCTTATATAAAGATAAGTGCTCTTTTTTATGGTATCATTTACATGTATTTGAATGTTATTTATGTTATGTATTTAGTTATTGCTTAATTGAATCTTTATACTATGCATGCTTGTTTATTATTGTTGTTCATGTCGTTGAAGTCTTTTCTTTTATACATCCTTAAATGATGAAAAGGTATCTGTAAGAGAAATAATTCCAAGGGTGGGCTTGAAGGTAGCGTACCCCGACATGTGGGTGGCTGGGTATGTTACAATTCTGCACATAAGAAAATACATATGAACAACAACATCACCTTCTACATCTATAAGGATACTATCCATCAATTCTTTGAGTATGGACCACATATTCAGCCACAAATAATTGAAGAAAACAAATATATAGTGTGATTCAAGGTAGGATTGCACCATATGTATGTTCAAGAAAATATATATCTAGATCAATAGTGGTTTTCGAATCACTACAGGTTGACAAAAAAAGACATCTACCATATTGTAAATGACTAGAAAGATGAGTGGAAAATACCAAACACATAAACATCACAAAAGGATACACATCAACCAGAGAAAGAGACACAAGAACCAAAAAATGATCAAGAACAAGAAGGATAGGAACAAGGAGAACAAGGGAATGGAGAAGGTGAGACACAGGAAATAGCACTTTCCATTGGAGAAAAGAGGAAGAAGCACTCGAAGGAGCGATCAACACATAAGAAAAATAAAAGGAAAGAATCAAAGGAATCAACTATCCAAGCATTAATGGAGGATGACTTAGACAAAATTGGTGATCAAGTGAAAGAAGTTTTAAGAAGCATTTTTGTGAGTTGTACAAAAACATGAGGAAAAATACTTGAACGTGTAGGTTTAGATAGCCACATTGTGCCATATTTTGGAGTCAACATGGATAGCCTAAGTCCAAACGACATAAGAGGAAAAAATGAGAGTACAACAAAGACTACAGATTCAAAACCGATACCATCACAACAACCATCATCTTCAACAGAGTGCGGGATATTGAAGATATCAGTAGCGGCTATAGAGTTCACCAACATAGATATGCAAGAGCGTGTGCAAGAACTAAGTCATATTGACTTAGTGTTTTCACAGTTACTAGTGAACGTGTTACACATATTGTAGATAAACGTTACACAGGAAATCTAGTTGCGCTCAGAGTCGATTTCCATGGAGTTGGATATAGTGGATGCAGATAATGATGCATTACACACATAGTACAAGAAGCTCATGATGGAGAGGTACGAGAAAGAATAGAGAACATAAAGGTTGAAAAAGGTCATGCAAGAGGTATACAAAAATATGCCAGAAGTGCAAATGGAAGAAAAGGTAACGAAGACAAGCGAATCCATTCAGGGATTTTATGCAAATATAGTAGATTTAAAGGCACACACAACAACAAGTACTCCACCAGAAGAAAGGGAGAGAAGGGAAAATAAAAAAATAACGACTTTGGAGTGTATTAAGAGTTTGGATGAGGAATTCAAAAAGATATATGAAGAGAGTACACAAGTGTGGACTCAATTGTTGAAGAATGAAGAGTTACAATCATTAGAAAAAATATTACATACTCTCTAGGAGAAGGAACAAAAGATCAAAGATATAATGAAATTTTTTCCAACAATAGAGAAGATGACGTAAATATTTGAGAATAGGCAGCTGAAAAAAAAAATAAACCAGAAAAGAGTTGAACAAAATAATATTTCCCAAAATCTTCAACCACTACAAGAGGAATCCTTTCGGGTAACGAAAGAAATTGAAGTTGCAGAAGGCATAGTGAATCAAGCAACACAATCCAATCCAGAGAAGTTGAAGACCCCTATTACCACCTAGATGGAAGATGATATTATGGTGCAAGAAGTACAATAAAAACAGAAGATCACACCTACAAATGAAAATTTTGAGAATCTCGTTGTGACATTGAAGGGAGTCGAGTAAAATAACTGATTAGCTTAGGATGAGCCACAAATGAGTGTTGGGGGCCTGTTGCAACATGAATTTTTGGGACTATTTTTGGGAACTGTGCATCACACGCAAAAGAAGGAATGATAGTTGGAACAATTTCAGGGGTCACCTAGCGCAAAAGATGGAAGGCCATTAGGCATTTTGGGTCCATTGAAAAGGGATAATCCCTAATGTAATTGTATAAATATGTAAGTTTTTTTTGGGTAGAGATTAGTATGAGAGTATGAGAATGTGTGTGAATGAGAATAAGATGGGAGTGAGTAATGAGAGGTAAGTACGCACTACATGTGTGAATGTAAGAGTGAAGAGAGACATAAAGAGATATAGGGATAGGAGAACGACAAGGGAAAGATGCATGAGCGTAGTGTGCCTATTTTGTACCAAATGATTTTAAATAATATAATAATAAGCCTAACATTTTGTGTGTATCCCATCTTGGGTGAACCAAGTTAAATCCTTGTGTATATGTGTTATGATGTGTTTATTGTTTTTTTTATTGCACACATATAATGTATGGTTAAAATGAATATGTAATCTATTTTGATGACTATGGGAACATGATATAAGCCATAATAAACTAATGCTAAGTATGATGGATATGAGAACTTCCTAACATCCCTTCATGATCACAGAAACATGGTTCATGCAGTCCCCTTAGATACCTCAGGTGAGACTTCACTTTCTTATGGGTGATGCCAAAAGGTTCGGTATCTTATGGATTTGCTCATGAATTCATGTTGAACCCTGGGTCTTCCCTATGCGTGTAAATACCATGAGAGTTCCACCTCATCCACACAACCCCTTTTCATCACTTTTTCATTAATTAAATTAATTATGTTTCTTTAACCTTTAACTTTTTCATCCACATGACCCCTTTTCATCACCCCCTATTAAATATTCCAAGTATATATCAATGTCACACTGTATCACTTCCACATATTGTAATTTTACCCTTCCACTTGTCATATTTGGAGGCGACCACCCTTTTCATAAATAGAAACTTCCAAAAATAGGATTTGGCTCCTAAAAATTAGGAAACTATAAAAAATGTCCAAGATGACTAAGAGAACACCATCATGTGTCATATGTCTAGAAATAGACAACTAAAAATAGAATGTTGCAACATGTCGATGATATCATACTCATCAGATTCAATTTTTCTTTAGGATTCCAAATACAGAATCCAAATTAACATGTGAGCCCTACTGGTCCACCTACTAAAAATATAATGTACTTACATGATCCTGGGAAAAATTCCATCAAAATAAGTGTCATGCAAGGAACAACATTATATGCTCAAAATTTTCAAATTAGTCTTTTTTCACCATCTCCTAAAATGTAGAGCCACCATATATATATGTAGACATCTCTCTCAAATCCATAGGAAACTATGCTAATTCTATTTTTGAAGAAAAAGAAACCATAAAACTAGTCTTGTACTTTTCTCTAATGAGAACCAACCTTTGGATCACACAAGTGCTAAAAATATAGGAAATATCTCTGAATTCCATCCCAAATAGTGTATGTCGGTTCCTAACCTCCTGGATATCCAAGGAGCAATTCTAGGGATTAACACACCCTAGACACCTTTCTCCTTAAAATCTAAATACTAAGGCCCAAACCCGCTTGCACCTTAGGGTTTATACTCTACCTCTTTTGTTTCACCTTGATCAATATTCAAGTTTAATGCATTTGAGACTGCATAGGCTCTAGGGGACAATGACACTGAAGTAGGAGTGATATTGTGGCTAAAGTGGTTGTTAAAAACAATCTTCTTCGTCTCTCAAGCATCCTACTAAATTTACTAACCCTAATATAGAAAAATTTAAGTATGTCTTCTTGTTTCTACAAATGTTTTCTATGTCCACTAAACACTACATTAGTGTGATTCATACACCTATTTATAAGTGGCCTAACTTTTTCAAAATCACCTCTATCAATTGGATAATAATGTACTTGTTTAATGATTACTTTTCATGATTAATTGCTACATTTATGAGCATTATTTCTTTTTGTTGTTGCAAATATTTGATTTTTGTCATAAAATTGTTTACTGCTGTAATTTGCAAAGGCCATAGTAATTTTACTTGTCTAGTGTCTAAAGAATTCATTATATCATACTTTATCTTTTTAATTGTTAATATATGTTGAAAAATGTTGATTGTGTTGTACAAGTACAATAATTACCTTGCAACTTATCATTTCATCCCTAAACCTAGACCTAACTGATAGGTGATCAAGATAGGGGGTGGTTGGCTTGGCTATATCTTGGTATTTGATCTCTTGAGGTCGTCAGGGAAGCATCCCTTATGGTGGACATATTCCATCTCTAAAATGAGGAAATATTCTACTTAGGTGATAGTAGTAGTTTCTTATATAGTTACACAAGATTTAGAGATCTTGTGGAGAGATTTGCAGAATTACAAATCATGTGATATAATTTTGGCACCATTTTCAAGGAGGATTGAGTCATTATCCTCATGACATTTATTTGGTTAACTTATCCTGAATCCCTTATCTAAAACTTTTTCTTGACAACTCCACTAAGGGTAGAATCCCTCACTTACCTTTGATGATCTCGTTTAAGAAATTATACAGTGACTCCATAAAATGATGACCCATGGATGATGTCAATATAGCATTCAACCCATTTCCCCCATGGATTCTCAAAAATGGGCTACTAGTAATGTTTTCAAGCCTCTCGACATGAGTAGAATCTGATTTTTCCCCATGACATGCCTAGTGGAAGTAATTCTGGCTTCCTAAAGTCTAGGGAAATAATGATACTAAGGAAAATTATCATTTGAGAAAATTCCACGACATTTTGGGACAACATGAGGTGAGCCTCCAACACTTGGATGTAATCACGAATATTTTCTCCGCCTCACTAATAGGTGATGCTAATGCGTGGTATTATAACCTCCCAAGTAAGAGTATAACAACATGGGAATACTTTTAGAATGATTTATCTAAGAAATGGAGTAATGAAAAGGATCAAGCCTTTCTTTTCTCTCAATTTGACAAAGCCCATAAGAATGAGTAAGACATAATAAGAGAGTTCAATGCAAGATTTTATTCCCTACTAGAGGAGTTTCCTGACAACATCATACCTTTAGAAGGAGTTACGCTAGCCTAGTACCTAAATGATTTCCAAATGAAATTTCAATTCTTGCTAAGAGAGAAGTATCCAACAACTCTCCTTGAAGCACAAGAATCTCCTTCCCAAATATAAATAAACTTGAACACTTGGAAATGTGATACCCATCCCATGATCGTTGTTCTTGAACAATAAATAACATATGTTACACAAACTCACAAGTCCCTCATGACCAAATTAAATGACCTAGACAAGGGGTATTCTCTTTATAAACAATATATGGGTAATATTGAATGGAATAATCGCTGCCATAAGGAATCATGCCCTATTACTAGGGAAGCATGGCACTCATAAACCATGAAGTTTGCTAGAGAGACTGAAATGCAACTCCAAGTGCTCATGAGTGAGGAACTCGAAGAGGAAGATGAACCCCTTAAGAAGGAAACTCATTTTTCCATGCCAACAATCCCTAAGGAATATATTTATGAGTTTAAAAGTACCAAACATGATGTCCCTCCATCCCCACCAAGTCCTAGTAAAGAAAACTCAAAAGGACAACTTGATATCCCCACAGGTTCACAACATTATAGCATCCAAGAATTGGACGAATCCCAAGAGGAGGATAGTGAAATAGTTCTCCCCATTGAACATCTTGGTAGAAATAATGGAAAACATGCACCATTCTTCATCTCACTTCTATTGAATGAGCTCATTCTCCACAATTGCATGTTAGACTCAAGTGCTTCCACGAATATCATGTGCTTGAGAGTAATGCAACAACTTGGCCTAGAAATATCATGAACTTATTGAAATGTATGTGGGGTGGATTTTGTATCCATCATTTCTTGTGGCCTTATTAAGGATCATAAGGTTAGCTTGGAAGCCTTTCCAAAATTTTTCCTTGTGATCAATGTTGTGGTGATTCATATACCTTATGTTTGGGGAACGTTGTTATCTAGAGAATGGGTTGTAACCCTAGGGGGTAAATTTTAGATGGACCTATCATATGCCACCATCCCTCACCCTAAGGAAGGTTTTTTCATCGTCTATATAAAACTGGTATGATGCCAATTCAAAACCTCGTAGAGTCCCTTGGATGAAGTATTTTATCTAGATGATAAAATGGGAAAGTTCTATGTCATTGATCCTACATGCCACATGGAACAATGTTGAGACACTAGTGGAATGTGGAATTTAGAATTCGATGGTGCTCACTCTATATTTGTTTCATGAGATGGAGTTGTCCTCATAGCGTCCTCCAAGGAGGCCACACATTTCTCATATAGGATCTAGTATGATTGCAGGATCAATGTTGTTGAGTATGAATCCTTGCTCATAGGACTCAACCTTTCCCTTGATAGAAATATAGAGCGCTTGAAGGTCATAAAATATTTTGATCTGATTGTTTCCCTAGTAAATCTGAAGTTTTCTGCAAAAAATGAAATCTTGAGAAAATATAAGGACTGGGTGTGAGACACTATAAAAGAACTATGTCACTTATGCCATAGCTTTATCTTCATCCACACTACAACCATATGAAGAGGTCATTCAGTACTTATGCAAGATGGAGGTGGTCTTTAGGCCATCAATACTTGATAACCTAGAACATTGGCAGGTCATTGATGATGATGCCCAAATGCTAAGATTCTTGTAAAGCAACAAAGAGTTCTTTGATTCCCCAATAAATTTCCTAGCAAATTCGATGAACTTAGAGGTCATAGACTTACCTAATAACACTCCCCCAAGAGGATGTGTCCCCTTATGATGAATATTTGAAAAATATGGCATGTACAAGGGAAATCCCATTTTAGACCAATCCAATAAAGCTTTTAAGTTTAAAATAGGCTTAGGGATTGAGCCAAGGATGGTAAATATAGGGAAGGGAACTACTAAGTGTGAGAGAGATCATATACTAGATTTCATTCAATATTTCAAGGACACAGTTTTTTGGAATTATGATGAATTGAAAGCTTATAGGAGTGATGTTATTCAACACATTGTCCCTCTCATAAAAAGAGCCAAACCAAATAGATGGTAAGGCACATTAACCCTAAGCTAGTGCCTCAAATTCAAAAAAAAACTTCAAATGATGGTTGACTTCGGGATCATAGTCCCCATTAGGTATTCTTCTTGGATGCCCAGCATGGTAGTGGTGCAAAAAAAAAAATACATTACACTGTGTGTCGACTTTAAGAATATCAATCAATTGTTGTTGAAGGATAATTACCCTCTCCCCAGCATGGAACATCTATTATAAAGAGTTATTAGTGCTCGAATAATGTCTATATTAGATGTTTTTTTACAAGGTTTGGTAAAGAACAAACATTAAATTAAGAATGCATTCACCACCCTTGGGGAACCTTCATGTACTTAATAATGCATTCTAACCTCGTGAACTTTAGATCTACTTTCCAAAGAGCAATGGAAATCCATCTTTTATCAAAAAAATTTAATTTATGAAAATTCAACTTTTCTTTCTTCCTTTTTATTTTATATATATATATATATATAACATTTTAAATTACATATTATATATATAACATTTTAAATATATGTATAAGTAGATTAATAAAAGGAAACCATTAAAATTTATAAATAGGAAATCCACTACACCCTAATGTTGGTTTCTCCTTTAAAACATATATAAAAACTTTCTATAAAATTTCAACATTATCTTGTATTTTAATTTTCATATTAGCCATAATTTCACTATTACTATTAAATGATAATAAGGTCGTTAAATCGCATTCTTTTAATTTTTATATATTTATAAATTTTTAAACGATATGTTTTATAAAAAAGTTTCTAATAAAATTTTGGTTGGCATGTTAGATTTAACGGTATATTTATAAGTTTTTAAACAATATTTTTTATAAAAAAGTTTCCAAGAAAATTTTGTTTGGCATGTTAGATTTAACGGTATTAGTTACGATACCGTTTACCAGTTGGAATTATCCCACCTACGTACACGTTGGAATTGTTATTTTAATGTCATATAGAGACTCGTGCTACTTTCTTTACATATAAATATTAAAAAAATTTAACATTCTAAACTAATTTGTATGAATGAAAAAGATGATACTTATCCTAGCTCAATATTTTATTACGAAAATTTTAGTTTTTTTTAACATAGTCATTACTGATTACAATTAAAAAAAAGTTATTCAACGTAGATGCTTTTATATATAAAATATTTTTTTTTTTTTTTATTTGAAATTTAAAAATTCAAAATGAAATTTGAATTAAAATAAGCATATACGTTAAAGTATATGCTAAAAGAAGTATATGTTAGTTAATTTATTTGAAAATAATATAATAACAAATATATAAGGATAAATATATATACAAAATATAACAATAAGTGTTTATTATTTTTTGGATCGTAGTAAAATTTGGAGTCTTGTATAAAATTAAGTTTAAATGTTATTATAAAGTACAAAACTTTATTAAAAATAATCTTAATTATTAATATAGGTGATATTGGCTTTCTTCTAGCAAGAAAATCTACTCCATTACAAACCACTAATATATCATTTCATAAAACATGGTTTTCATTAAATCACAACAATTAATATTTATTAATTTTTAATAACAAACACTAATAACTTTGCCCAGTAATAAATTGTCATAAATACTATCATTTAAAAAACAAGACTGCAGCCGCATGAGTGTAGACGGATTGGCAAGTACGTGTAAATGCAAGGAAATGTAAAAATGAGATCTCATTTTCGATTCTCACCCAGATTTACTTGTGCACCACTCTACGGATATGCAAGTATAATAAAAAAGAAGTGTACATCTACATTTAATATATGGAAATATTGAATGCTTTTTATCGGAAATCACTCTTAACATGTCGAGGGAAGCCACAATCCTCTTATGATTAAGAGGAATTACAGATGACTTATCATATTTGCAGATTTGGTGGATTTAGAGTATGCCATGACCGTATAAAAACCTAAGCCGCAATCATCTTATGATTAATCAAAATCTCAGATGACTTATCATCTCTGCAAATTTGGTGGATTTAGATTACATCACCGTCATACAAAAACCTCAGCCGCAATGATACCGGGTACAAAACTTGGCTAAAATTTGTAATGATATTAAATAGTTCTCTGCAGGCCGTAGCGACCTCTGTAATAAGAGGTTCAATTGTTCTACCAATAGGAAAAAAGAAAAATAATTTTAAAATTTTAAAATATACGAAATTTGGAGTGTATAATATTTAACCTTGGAAAAACGCTTAAATTTATAGTCAATTGTTTGATTAATATGCATTCAACACAATATCAATCCCTATATACCTTCGACATGTAAGAAGTGTACATATACACTCAATATATGGAAATATTGAATGATTTTGGTTGGAGGTCACTCTTAACAGGTCCATGGCAGCTTATGATTAATCAAAATCCTAGATGACTTATCATATCTGCAGATTTGGTCGATTTATATTACGCCACCGTCGTACAAAAGACTCAGTGACAATGAGACCGGGTCCATAACTTGCTAAATTTTTTAATGATATTGAATAACGCTCTAGAGGCTGCCACCACCTCTGTAATAAGAGGTTCAATTGTTCTACGAACTAGCACAGCCGCTAACTCGCGGCTGAAAACGCCGAAAGGTATCAGTAATCCGTATGTGGTAATATGAAAAAAATCATATTTATTTCCGCCTAATTATATTTTCTTTTAATTTTACATAAAAATATTAGTAATATATGAAAAAACCAAACCACCTGATAATTAATCATGGCAAAACCACTTCATAATTATTCAACTTATCTAAAAATTTTGCTAACATTTGGCCACAATTTTTCTATTAAAATAATAAAGATAAGTTTTGATGTAAATCTCATAAAAGAAAACCATTATTGTTTTAGGTTTTTATTTAAATCTCATGAGGACCAAGAATATTTTGACTTCATTAAATCTGAGCTATACATTTAATATTTATTATTAAAAAAACCCTATTTACAAATCATGCAGAAAACTTGTTACGCATCTACATCAGTCTTTGACGCATCTAAGACAGAAAATGAATTGTCACGAGTTTAGCATAATCACATAATTGATGCGGGCCACAGAAAATGAATGCGGGCCACAGAGTTTATATGAAAATTAGGTTTAATAACTAAAACGCGGGGATAGCTAAGGAAATCGGAAGGAAATCGGCGGTAGAGAATGGGCCGAGAGCTGAAATCCGTGGCGAATAGGTGAGGAAAGATATAAAATGAAACGCACAGGCAGTCAGAAAATGAAACGCCTGGACAGTTGAGAAAATCTAAATATGCAGTCAAAACGATATTGATCCCTATATACCTTGCAAGGCATGTATAATAATAATAATTGGTCACACACCTTATCTAGATTACACATTAAAAAATCCAATTTAACAATTCAATTTTCTCCATCACTGTTAAATGACAAACTCTACCATCCATATACTAGCAATAACTACTTTATAAAAGCGGTTGATATAAGTTGATCGTAGTTAATTTGGAATGGGGAGAAATGGTGCCAAGAAGACAATTAATGCATTAATACATAATTAATGTTTATATTAATGTAATGATGTAAATTAATAGTCTATTAATGTATTACATTAATGCAATATATAAAAGTAATGTATAAATTAAAATACTGATTTACATTAGTGTGTAATGTAAAGTATTAATTGATTGATAGATTAATGATGTAATGTATTAATTAATTAATACATTAATATATTACTGATTAATACATTGTTAAAGAAAAAACATAGTAATAAAATAATACATTAGTAATACATTAAATATTTTAATAAATACATTGCTAAAGTATTAATACATTAATACAATATTGGTACACTAATAAAGTAATACTACATTGAACTTAATGTATTTAGTAATACATTATTATATTATTGTAATGTATAAATTAAAATACTAATATTATAATGTAACATATTGAACTGTTATTACATTAATAATGTATCAATACATTAATTATACATTGAGTGATTGATTAATACATTATTAATTTAAATTAGTGTATAATGTATCGTATTAAATAATTGATACATTAATAATGTAATATATTAATTAATTTATACATTAATGCACTGATAAAATATTAATACACTAATAAAGTAATACATTATTAAAGTAGTAATAAATTGATCTTTATCTGTTCTAAAACATTATTAAAGTATTAATAGATTAACAATACATTATTACATTACTGTAATGTATAAATTAAAGCATTGAAGCATTATGCATAATGTAGCATATTAAAGTATTAATACATTAATATGTAATTTATTAATTAATCAATACATTAATACATTATTAATATTTAAATGTGGTTGTTGTTAGTTGACGGTGGACATGCTTAAGGAGGACCATTAATATATTAATAAACAATTAATGTATGAACTAATTATTACATTAATATAATGTATAATAATAGGTATTAATATATTAAATTAAATATTGTAGTAATAAATCAAAATAATGCATTAATCATAAATAAAATAATACATTAAATAATAAAATAAATACACCATTAAATTAATAACAAAGTAATAATTAATAAAGTAAAACATAAGTAAATATATTTTCATATATTATTAATACATTAATAAAATATAAACACATTACTAAAATAATAATAAAGTAATACATCATTAATGAAAAAATACATTAATAAAGTAATAATACATAAATAATGAATAAATACATTAATGTTTTATTACATAAATGTAATAATGTATTAATTAATAATGTAATGTATTAATTAATACAATAATGTAATGTATAAATTAAAGTATTAATACATTAATGTATTAATGTAACATGTTAATTAATAAATAGTTTTGTTTTTCAACATGATATGATTTACAATCCCAACAAAAGTATTCACTATCAAATGTATCTTTCGTCTATACTGGTCTTTCAACCAACAAAAAGGTGAAAGATCATAGATATAAATTATAGATATAGGCACTGCTATATATCAAAAGTTTTCAAAATGAGTATAGTCCATAGTACTAGCTGTCACATACTCTCAAAATAAAATCAGAAGCATAAGATATTATCCTTTGCTTAGGCTAGATTGTCCATAGATGTGTTTTTGTTGTAGGTACTAGTATAGTTTTAGTATGTGTGGAGGGCCCTCATGTCCATCAACCCAATGGTTGTAAGTGATTCTGCCTACTTTTTTTTGTAGTGCGGCCTTTGATAGATGTATGTTGCCTTGTTGTGCTCACGATAAACATATTTGTAGCTGAGCTTCATGAAAGTGGATTGTAGGAGTCTGATTCTGTCCTTTGAGGCCATAAGAGAGATGGCTTGTAGGTTACCTTTGTTATCCAGCCATTCAATAATAATTCTAAAATACCCAAGAATTTGAAGGACTTCAATGTTAATCTGGATGCCAAGTGCAGTGTGGCCCAAGCGCCCAATAATTCTTCCCTGGTGTTGATACCCGGGCCACAATTGAAGGTCCATCTATATTGTGAATTCTTCGAGACTCTGATCAAGCCTGTTGCTCCACTTTGTGTGCCATTGGATTGTGTTGCTCCATCAAACCACCCTGTAGGTGTATCCTCTGTATTCAGTGTCCTATTTTTTATCTCATCTGCCACTTTTCTTAGCTGTGTGTCTTTCCAGTTTTTGAGCATACCAAGTGTTTTATAGGAAACAATACTTGTGGATGGGGTCCCATTTTCAAAGACTTTTTTATTCCTATCTAGCCATATGAACCAACAAACCAAAGCAGGGAGATGTTTTAAGTTGTTCTTTTATGTTGACCAATAATCATAGCAAGAAGGTATTGTAGTCCCTTCCCAAATAATATTTAAATTTTGATCAAGAGTAATTATGTCCCATACTTGTCAAGTGAAGGGGCACTTAATAAAGAGATGCATCATTGTTTCTTCATCAATATAGCATCGTTGACATATGTTTGGTCTAACCTAGCCTTTCCTTTGAATATTATCCCAAGTGTGTATTTTATTTTCAATCATTAGCCAAGTGAACAACTTAATATTTTGTGCAATGTTCCAGGACCATAAATATTTCCTCCGTCCACCAATATTTATTTTTGAGAGAGAGTTTGTAATGCCTATGTAGACATTTTTTACAGTTAAGAGGCCTAATTTGTCGCCCCATGACCACATAAGTTGATCGTCGGTATCTTGTAGTCGTTTTCCCGATTGTGAGAGTTCCATGCAGTAATTATCCCAATCCACTGCGTTCTCTACAGAAAGGTCAAGTTCGATACTAGATATCCATCCATCTGATAGAATCCTGGATCCGGTGCTTCCTCTTTTTTGAAAGAGGAACCTGATTTTTTTTTAATTTAGATGTGTGACTAGTTGTGGAGAGAGATATGAGGCCTTATCGAGTCCTATAATGAAATACCTGCCAAGAATAATTGAGTGTCGTAATCTTGGCTTCCAACAGAGACAATGTGTTATCCATTTTACCAACTTTACCAGGTTTCTCCAGATCTGTGAGACCGCCCTGGTAGTGTGTGTCGCAGTCCTAAGCCAAGTGGCCACCAATACATAGGGAAAATATTTGTCTTTAATAACAAAGTGTCATATGCCCGTTTTTGTCAACACGTGCCAAAGTGAGTTGGCAACCAATGCTTTATTGAAATGGAAGAAGTTTTTGATCCCCCATCCTCATTTGTTTTTTGGTTTGGCCAAGGATTCCTAGTTGCATAGATGTTGGCAAGAATGGATAGTGTTTCCCGGCCAAAGAAAATTGTAAGTTAATTTCTCGAGATTATCAATAACTGTAGCTGGTATGGCTGGGAGTCTCATCGAATAAATTGGTTTTCCTTCTAAGACCACTTGTATGAGAGTGAACCTACCTCCTAAGGAGAACCATCTATTGCATCAATGTCCAATTTTTTTCTCCGCTTTTTCTACGAGCTAGTTCTAGTCTATGGCCTTATAGGAGTCATCTTTGATAATATATAGAAGGTACTTAAAACCAACACAAATATATACAAATCTATAAGGAAAGAGCCCTTTCAGTTGTTCCAAAGCCTGATCTTGCAAATTGGCATAGTGGAAAGTCGATTTTGTCCAGTTAATCAACAAACCTGTGGCACTGCAGAAAGTCTTCAATATTTCTTTAATTTTCCTCCATTCATGTAGAGTGTCATTGGTCATGATGAGAACATCATCAACAAATAGGAGGTGTAAAACCTTGACGATCCTAGACACTTTAATCCCCATAGTATTCCCTTCTTCTTGACCTTTTTTTAGTAGGAGACTTAATCCTTCAATAACCAGGATGAACAAGAGTGGTGAGAAGGGGCATCCCTGCCTCAGTCCTCTGCCACTATGAAAGAAAGAGGAAGATTTACCATCAATCAGCACAACAAAGTTTGCACTTACCACGCAGCTGATGATCCACTTAATCGAGGATTGAATGAATCTTGATTGTGTCTGTATCAATCTGAGGAAGTCCGAGTCTATATAATTGAATGCTTTTTTAAGGTCCAATTTTAGAATAAGTGCCTTTGAATTTTTAATTTTTATACTGTGCAAGCACTCCTGGGTGGTTCCAATGGCATCTAAAATCGGTCGACCCTTTAAGAACCCCAACTGTTCACCTGACAATGTCCTCCAGATAATAGGTTTTATCCTATTAGCAATGATTTTTGAGATTAATTTATAGCACAAATTACAAAGTGCAATCGGTGTGTAGTCGCCAAAAGTGGTAGGATTATTTTCTTTAGGAATAAGTGTCGAGAAGGTTGAGTTTAGTGCACCAATCATCTTTCCACTCAGTCTCGTGTCTTCCACTAGCTCTAGAAGGTCGGATCCTACTAAATCAAAGAAATGTCGATAGAATTCTACAGTCCATCCGTCAGGGCTTGAGCTTTTATCATTGGAAAATTATTTTAATTCATGCAAAACCAAATGTAGCATGCAAGGGATTTCTAAATGAATGGAACCATCCGTTGTGACTGATCGAGGAAAAATTCTGGCCACAAAGTCTAGATCCTGTAAATTATTATGTAGCGTCGCCTCATAAAAGGATTTGTAGTAGTTTGAAGTTGCATACTTTAGGGCTTGTTGTCCACTATTGAGAATGATTGCTTCATATTTTATCTCCCAAATGCATTTTTTATTCGTGCAAGAGTTCACGAAATGGTGAAAGAATTTTGCGTTAAGGTCACCACAGTTTATCTAGATAGCTTTGCTTTGTTTCCTCTAAAGTTCTTCTTCTGGAAGTAGTATTTGGTTCCTCTCAGATTCTAGAAGTTAAAAGTTTTGATTCTTGTCCCTGTTGTCCCCAGCATGTGTACCTTCTTGTAGGGGAGCCTGTATCTCAAACTCTAGATATATGAATCTATGGAGTTTTTGTTTTTTGTATCTCAAAATCATTGTCGAATTCCTGGCTCAATAAAAAATAAGGGGCCTATCCAGACTTTCTTGACAATTGAATTGCATTCTTCCTTAAGTAGCCATCTCGAGTTCAATTTAAAGGGGAAAACAATAAGAAGAGGAGGAAATTCAAATTGCAATAGAATCATAGCATAATATTAAAGATATGGATATTCCACCCAAGATCTTATCCTTCCCTCGATCGAAGAAAGATGTTCATACATAAGAAATCTGTCTAGTTACTTGGAAATGGATTATGAACCCACACGTCCATTTTGCCAAGTAGGGACCCATATATCCAAAGGGAAGTCTACCAGTTCATGTGCTTGAAACAAAGTTTTAAAGTAATCAGTGAGATATTCTTGTGCAGCTGATGACCCCCACACTTCCCCTACATTTGTTTTTAAGTTCATGTCTCCTCCTATAATCAAATTTGTGTGATCAAGCAGGCCCCGAGCCTCCACCTTGTCCCATAATAGTTTTCTATTAGTGCAGGGACCATATATATTGAGAAAGTTCATCTATTGGTTGCTCCATCAGCTGGTACCTGTCAGTAGGATGCCACCACAATACAAATAGGGGATTAATTCAAACTTTGTAGGATCCCAGGAAATAGCCAATCCCCCAAAGGTACCAAGTGAGTTTACAAAACATGTATGCCAGTTGGAGCGGAACTTATTCAAGAATGTTCTAACCTTTTGAGTGTCAACCAAATTTTCCTATAGGAAGATAATGTCCAGAGAATTCCTAGTTAGGATCCTTCTAAATAAGGCGTATTTTAGGGTCCCCCCCACCCCTCTGATATTGAGGGAGAGAAAGATCATGTATTGGTTCTCGCAAGGGATTTCATGCCTCTAAGCATCCCGATATCAAATTGTGGTGAGATAAAATAAACAGAATATGTAGCAGGTGGACCCTCCTTTCGACGAGCACTTCTGGTTTTGATCAATGAGTATTCATAGCCTATCCCTCTTGACAAAATATATTATTTTCTAGAGGACAAACTCGGTTTTTCAGAGCATCTCAAGACCGCACCTGAATACTGTTGTTTGAGAAAAGACTTCCCCAGTAAGGTAGGAAGGGGAATGGGGGACAATGCTTATTTATAGGATGGGATCAATGAGTCCAGTACAAAACCAAGTGTACTATCCTCTGGCTAAGATTCGTCAATACCTGGGATGCAAAAATCCTCCACATGTTCATTGGACATGGTACCAAGACTATTAGTCTCGAACGGTAGAGTGGAAGAGATACAAGTAGTGGGAGACCCCCATATGGTGGCTACCACAAGTGCTTTGGGGTTAACAGAATTAGGAAAAAAGTTTGTCTGAGTCCCTCCATGCAAGCAAGTATCTATAAAAAAAGGTGGTGCACCAGTGTAATCCTAAGCCAAAGGTGTGTCTCCCCGAGGTGTTTTTGGAGTGCCCAAAGCCAGAATGGTAGAGAAATCCAAAAGTTCTTTTTCCCAGGCAGTCATTGAAAAAAAAAGAGATGGGAAGATGTTTTTGATCTTACTAGTAATGGATTCTGAGGTTGTTGTTTCGCCAACATCAAAAAAATATGTATAAGTAGCCTTTGAGTTCACATCCGGGGAGTCCAACCTGGTAGAGAGTTCAAGCATGGCGTCCTTTCACTATTCGTCCTCTAAGAAACCAGTGTAGAATTTTCTTAGGTGTCCCGTCTGTCTGCAGAATGTGCATCAGAAGGGTATGCCAAGATAATCAAGTTCCTGGCGAGTAAGGTGACCTCTCCATTCTATATCAATAGTTTCTAGAGGATCTTCATGTATGTCGATTTCCACTAGTATCCTCGCCACTTTATTGTCTGGTCAAGTTAGAGACTTAGGGTCCACAATGATGAATCATCCAAGTGAATTCCTGATGGCTTCAAGGGATTTCTCATTCCAAAGATATAGTGGTCGACCAAGTAGGAGAACCCAAATATGGTGCATATGAAAGTAATCCTGTGCAGGATCAAAACTAACACGTTATTGCTTCAACATAATCCCACCACCATATAGAGTCTAGAACCGCTCTAGGATAATAGTAGAGTCCTAAGGGGATTTGAACTGGAAGTAGAGCCATCCTCTCACAAGGAAAGATAATTTTGGAATATATCTCAGCAAAGGCCACCAAGAACTCTTCACCCAGTCTGCCAGGTCTATGCTACATATTTTCTTGTAGGAAATTATACCCATGAGACTACAAAGAGCCATAGAAATTGAATCTTCCAAGCCGATATGAGCTCCAAGGACCATTCTCTTTTTGGTCTTCTTCGAGCACCATGGTCGAAAGGCTGATTTCCTACCGTCGGTGGTATGTGCTCTAGTCGAAAGTTTAAACGCAGAGGTTCCAATGGGTCTCAGGGTCATCAATATAGTTCTCCCCCCTCACAGTGTTGAAGAATGTCATGGTCTACCAAGGAAAGTTGTTAGGGTCCTAACCCACACATAGGTAGAGCAATATATTCGAATGTAATAAAGGTCAATATTAATAAGGCCTTTCAATAAAATAGAATAAGGAGGATGTAAGAAGACCTAATAGAAGCTTCCTCTTCTAGAAGGATCTTCCTCTAGATGCTTCTCTTGATAGACATATTTAGTATAAATAAGGCTCAAGGGTATGAAAAACCTAGCTTGGATATTATTGTAACAGAGAGTTGCTCGATTGGAGGTTTCCCCCTCGAGGAGGCCTGTGAACATTGCTTTCTTAATCAAAGTGTTATTTCTATTGTTGTTATTATATCATTTTTGTGTTATTGTGGAGATTATGCTGGATATATTATTGTTATTCTTCCATTTCTAGCATTTTATTTTTGTTCTGCATATTTATTATATCTAGTATCTTGTAAATAGTATCAGAGCACTTTCCTTGGAAGAATTTGTGGGAATTTTTTTCAGGGTAGAGACGTATTCCGACATCTTTAAGCCGCAAATATCTGTCGTTACACGCATAAACCCGCAGTTGAGGGATTCATACATGAAGGAAATACAAGTGGTTCTTAAGCACACATATGTTGGCCACCCTTGTAACCCCTATTGGTACCCCTTCGAGTGGTATCACATCAGACAATACCTGTGTACGGATCGGCCTAGATTTCCTGATGCCCTCTTTAGATAAACTGATTGGCCTCCTAAATGTTATAGTTCCACCGAGAACAACACTCGGGAAGATACTCTCTAGTACCTGGGTAGTCGGGTAGTACGGCTAAGGGTACGGTCTATCCTCCTTAGTTAGTTCCCTGAGATATTGGGCCGAGTACTACTATTGGACCCTGCACATATATCAGAGAGCTATAGCATAGGGCAAACCCTTGTCTATAGAACCCTTGAATACCTAACCCTTGGGGGATAGAAACATAAACAAATTAACACAGACAGGATCTATTGTCATGCAACTATGTTCGGGTTGCCAAGTAAACACACATTTATTTCTAGTTAAGCATTTGGGGATTTCATCACTGCAGTAATCTTTAGACTAGAGTATAACTCCGCAGGTGTAAAAAAAAAAAAAAAAAATGTCTAGAAATTTTTTCACCATTATTTGAGACCTATTCCATTGGATTCATCTCTTCGCCCTTATCACATTCATCCATATCATTTTTCGAAAAAAAAAATTTGACCCTGCCTACCCCTTTTCAGTTCACCCATCCGCATGGCCCATACCCGTAGCCAACAACTAGAGTCTCGCTTCAACACCTTGCAATCTAGTTTCCTAGAGACCCAAAAAGAAGTGAAACAACTCAGTGCTACTGTTTCCTCCCTCAATTCATCCATCATTACAACCATAAATGCATCCGTACAGTCCTCAATGGATGAAGTCAAACAAGAACTGACCACCCAGCTTGAATCTGTCTTTGCATCACTCTGCACCAAACTGAAGATCCCTACTGATGACCCTTTCCCTGATGCACCTCCAAAGAATGAAGGTGAACATTCCTCCCATTCCCATACCTTTCAGCCCCATCACTTTCAACGTGACCTATGCCTTCCGCGGGTGGATGTAACCAAATTTGATGGCTCGAACCCCACTGGTTGGGTCACCCAAATGGAACATTATTTCTCTTTATATGGCATTACAGATGACTTGGCCAAACTCCGGTATGGTGTTCTCCATCTAGATCAAGAACGCTGGAAATGGTGGAAATGGAGAAAAACTTCCCGTCAAGGGTATATTGCTTGGACCCAATTTGTGACTAAGCTTTATGAATGCTTTGGCACTAACACCAACCATTTGGGTCATTTGACAAAATTGAAACAATCAGGAATATTCGAAGACTTCATAACTACATTTGAGAGCCTGGATTTTCGAACAGAGGGCATGACTGATGCTTTCTTTCAAGAGTGTTTTATCAGTGGCCTCAAGGAGGAGATTCGGGCCCATGTCCTCATGGCTCGACCTTCAAGTTGGGTGGACGCTACTAAAAAAGCTAAAGAAGCAAAAACATTTGTATCCTCTCAAAACCGTAAACCTTCCTTTATCCCTCGCCCTAAACCCGTAAATACCACTACTCCCTCTGCCCCATTAAAGATCCAAAAATTGACCATGGCTGAAATGGCTGAATGCCAACTCAAAGGCCTTTGTTATAATTGTGATGACAAATATTTCCGAGGCCACAAATTTAAGGAACAAAAGCTTTTTATGGCCATCTTTGAGGATATTTTGGAGGAGGATGTTTAAACTCCCCTTGTGCTTGAGTCACCTAAAATCACTGACATAACCCCTCCTTCCGACCCTCCCGAAGTGGAATCGATCATTTCCCTCAATGCTTTCACTGGCTTCTCCACCCCCCAAACCCTCAAGTTAATTGGTTACATCAAGCATCAGAAAGTCATAATTCTGGTTGATAGTGGAAGCACCCATAATTTTATTCATCATCGCATTGCCGAAGAAACCCATTGCTACATCCATGCCATCAAAAATTTCCAAATTATGATTGCCAATGGTGGTTCCATGAAATGTGGAGGGCACTGTGAAAATGTGCATCTATAAATCGGTGACTACCACCTCAAATCCCATATGTTTTCTATCGACATGGGTGGTTGTGACATTGTGTTGGGTGCAGACTAGCTAAGGACTTTGGGTCCCATTCTCATGGATTTTAAGGACTTAACCATGCAATTCGACCAGGAAGGCCACCAATATAAATTCCAAGGCATCACTGTTGGTTCACCTGAGGTCATTAGTTCCCATCGCATCGAAAAGCTGCTCAAAAAAGGTCATTATGGTGTCATTTCCCAACTCGATGCCATACAAGCAACAAAGACACCCCCGGTGCCACAAGACCTCCAAGCCCTCCTTTCTAAACATCAAATGGTATTTTTCACTCCCCAAGGACTCCCTCCTTCTGACGGTGTTCATGATCATTCCATTCCCCCTGTACCAGGAAGCCTTCCTCCCAGTATCCATCTGTATCACCACCCCTTTTAACATAAAAATGAAATTGAGAAAATGGTCGAGGAACTCCTTACTGCAGGTGTTCTCTGTCCTAGTACAATCCCTTACTCTTCTTCGATAGTCATGGTCTTGAAGAAAGAAGGTTCTTGGAGAATGTTTCCTGACTTCCGTGCCCTCAACAAACTGACCATTAAAGATAAATTTCCCATTCCTGTCATTGATGACCTCCTGGATGAATTGAGTGGAGCCCAATTCTTTACTAAACTTGATCTTTGCTTGGGCTATCACCCAATACGTACAAAAGAGGCAGACATCCCCAAGATGACCTTTCGAACTCACGAGGGCCACTATGAGTTTTTGGTCATGCCCTTTGGCTTGTGTAATGCCCCCTCCACCTTCCAAATCCTCATGAATCATGTCTTCCATCCTTTTCTCTGTCATTTTGTCTTAGTTTTCTTTGATGATATCCTCATCTATAGAAAAACCTAGAAAGACCATCTTACCCATGTAGATCAAGTTCTCCATCTACTCTCTTAGCACCAACGTTTCCTGAAACAGTCTAAATGTTCCTTTGGTGCCTCAGAAGTAGAATACTTGGGTCATCTGGTTGGCAAGGATGGCATCAGGGTGGATCTGAAAAAGATTGAAGCTATGCAAGACTGAATGCACCCAAAGACTCTCAAAATATTGCATGGATTTTTGGGCTTAACAGGGTATTATCGCAAGTTTGTTAAGAATTATGGAAAGATTGCAGCACCTCTCATTGCTCTCCTAAAAAAGAAATCTTTCACTTGGACTCCATCCAATGCTCAAGCTTTCCAAACCTTGAAGATGGCCATGTGCACCACTCTGGTTCTAGCCCTTCCTAATTTCACAAAGACCTTTGTGCTGGAATGTGATGCCTTAGGGAAAAGAATCGGTGTTGTCCTTATGCAAGAGGGTCGACCTTTGAACTTCACTAACAAGAAACTATCTGAAAGGAATCTAGGCAAACCCATCTATCAAAAGGAAATGTTGGCTATTTTGCATGCCATTGATCTGTGGCACCCTTATCTCTTGGGTAAATGTTTCCAAATTAAGACAGACCATCAAAGCCTCAAGTACTTTTTGGAACACCGCATTTCCTCCCCGGAGAATAAAAAATGGGTGACTAAATTATTTGGATATGATTATGAGATCATTTACAAGAAAGACAAAGACAATGTGGTGGTAGATGCACTGTCCCAAAAATATGAAGACGAAGGATCCCTTTTTTCTCTTTCCTTCATTGTACTAGATTGGCTCCAAGCTGTTCGCCAGGAATGGCTTCAAGACCCCAAAAGTTCACATCTGATCCAGCAATTGCAAACCAATGCTCCAGCTCCCCCAAGGTACTCTTGGCTCCAGGATGAGCTTCGATAAAAAGGCCGTTTTTATTTAAGTAAACAATCAAATCTTAAACCCACGGTACTTTCTGAGCTTCATGCTACACCCACAGCGGGGCACTCTGGGTTCACCAAAACCTATGACAGGGTCAAACGTTCTTTTTTTGGGGATGGTATGAAATAGGACATCCGCGATTTTGTTGCTAAATGTGATGTGTGTCAACACAACAAGGGAGAAACAGTCAAATCTCCAGGCACACTACAACCACTCCTGATCCCACCTGCTATTTGGAAAGATATCTCTATGGACTTTATTACCGGCTTACCGAAATCGGGAAATAAATCAGTCATAATGGTGGTTGTGGATCGCCTTTCCAAATATGCTCATTTCTACACTCTTCAACACCCATTTACTGCATCCATAGTGGCTCAAATCTTCATGGACCAGGTCTTCAAGCTTCATGGCATGCCGCACTCTATTTTTTATGATCGTGACCGAACTTTCACAAGCAATTTTTGGCAAGAACTATTCAAGCTTCAAGGCACCCAATTGCATCTCAGCACAACTTATCATCCCCATACTGATGGTCAAACGGAAGTTGTCAACAAGTGTTTGGAAACATATCTGAGGTGTTTTGCCTCTGAAAATCAAAATTAGTGGGTTCAATGGTTACCCCTAGCTGAATGGTGGTACAACACTTCCTACCTTCAGTTCTCTCATACTTACTGAGTACCTCAAAGGTCCAGGCGGTTGACCAAACACTTACAGTTCGAGAGGATATTCTCCATACCCTAAAAAAGAACTTGGTCATGGCAGAGAATCGCATGAAGCAACAAGCAGATCAAGGTCGCTCTGAACACCAATTTGCAGAAGGGGATCAGGTGTTTCTGCGAGTGTAACCATACAAGTAAACTTCCCTCAAGGCCGAGCATTGTCAAAAGCTAGCGCCCAAATTTTATGGTCCTTATACAGTTCTCAAGCATGTGGGACAAGTCGCCTATCAGTTAGCTCTACCCAGTCATTTGGAGCTACATCATGTTTTCCATGTTTCATGCTTAAAGAAGGTGATTGGAACTTGGTGCCAAATTCAAACCAACATTCCCGAGTTAGCTGAAGAAGGATCCATTTGGCTACAGCTAGAAGAAGTTTTGGACCAATGTGAGCGTCGCTTGCATCAGAGAACCATCAAGGAAGTGCTCGTCCAATGGAAATATACAACTCTAGCAGATGCCACTTGGGAAGCAGCTACCATTCTGCAGCAGTTTCCACATCTCAAACCTTGAGGACAAGGTTGTTTTTAAGGGGGCAGACATGTTAGGGTCCTAACCCACACATAGGTAGAGCAATATATTCAGATGTAATAAAGGTCAATATTAATAAGGCCTTTCAATAAAATAGAATAACGCGAATGTAAGAAGACCTAATAGAAGCTTCCGCTTCTAGAAGGATCTTCCTCTAGATGCTTCTCCTGATAGACATATTTAGTATAAATAAGGGTCGAGGGTATGAAAACCCTAGCTTGGAGATTATTGCAACAGAGCACTGCTCGATTGGAGGTTTCCCCCTCGAAGAGGCCTGTGAACATTGCTTTCTGAATCAAAGTGTTATTTCTATTGTTGTTCTTATATCATTTATGTGTTATTGTGGAGATTATGCTGGATATATTACTGTTATTCTACCATTTCTAGCATTTTATTTATGTTCTACATATTTATTATATCTGGTATCTTGCAAAAGTCTAGATCGTGGTTTATGGAAAGGTACCATGGGAGGATCACTTGAGAGATTCTGGGAATAGTTCGAAGTGGAGGGAAAAAAATATTGGTCTTATACCGAGAGGAGGGGTGGGTGGAGTGTGGAATGGTTCCTTTGGTCAGTTGAGAGTTTAGTAGAGTTATGAACAATGTAGGTGGTGGTGTTTAGGGAGGAAGTGGGGATGGCAGATGAAATGGAGATAGTAGGTATATACGAGGTATGAATAAGGTATGTGGTGGTGACAAGAGAGGTAGTGGGTATGGAAGATAAAATGGAGGTAGTAGGTAGACGTGAGGCCCCAAGTAATGGTTGATTAAATTTCATGCATCTAGTGAGCTCGCCCATTGAGGTGAATAGACGTTCATTGTTCCATAGTTCCTCATTAGTATCACCAATGAGTGCGTTGACTTCAGCCTCCATCAGTGTGTGTCTCGTGGAGAAGGCAGAAGATGTCAGCTAAGACCCACTCACAAGTGTTCCAGTGTAATATAGTAAGTCTAAGTGAATGCAGGTGTGGTAGGACAGTGAAATCTACCCAGGAAAGTTCGAGGAGCAATGGTGCATTTAATATGAGGTTATGGAAAAGTAGTGTAGTCTCCGGGGGAGGGCCACACTAAAATGTTTGGAGAGTTAGAACCTCCGCTAAGGGTGGGGAAGGGACAAATATCCTCTATCCCCACGAGGAAATAGTTGCAGCTTTATTGGAGAAGGAAACGATAGCTCCAGGTTATAGGACCCTCTACGACAGTAGTTTTTTTAGTCGACCATTGTTGCATAGTTGTAGGTTTTGAATCCAGTCTCTCGCCCTTTCCCAAATGCTAGTCCCCTTAATTAATAAATATCTTAATAATGTATTGTGTTCATTGATTAATAGCTTAATAATGTATTGTATTAATCAATGAATACATTGCTAAAGTACAAACACATTAATACATTAATAAAGTAAAAAAACATTAAAAATCCATTATTACATAAAATAAAACATTGAATTATTACATTGTTACATTAAACTATTAATACATTAATAAAATAAATATTAAAATAATAAATTAAAAATATAGTAATAAAATATTAATACACTAATAATACATAATTACATTAGTCCTTTAAAATATTGAAAATATTCGTTAATTAATTAATACATTATTAAACTATTAAACTATTAATAAAATAAATATTAAAATAATAAATTAAAAATACATTAATGAAATAATAAATTAACAATACATCAATAATACATAATTACATTAGTCCTTTAAAGTATTGAAGAATTAATTAATACATTAATAAAGTATTGAATACAATTAATAGAATAATAAAACATCCATATATTAATAAAGTCTCAAAAAATACAATATATATTAATAAAGTAAAAAAACATTTTTAATACATTAAATGAAATGGACATTAAAATATTACACTATAACATTAAAGTATTGATAAGTGAAATATTATTCATACATTAATTGAGTATTGAAATATTAATAATATATTAAAACATTAATAATGTATTAATACATTAATAATGTATCAATACATCAATGTTTTTCTTGGGTATGAGGTGTGGAATTTTTTTAAGAGAAGGTTTCATGGTGGATTACCTTTTCAAATTTGGAATTAGGCGGGAACCCTACAGAAGTTGGATTCTATACTGTTGAGGGTTAAGCCGGGTTCTATCAATTCTATGGCAGTAACACTAATGGGTCTTTAGTCTTAGCGAGTCTGGTTTTCTATAGGTCTATCTATCCTTTTTAGTTCTTGTCATTAAGCTTAGTGGATTTTCTGAAGCTTATCTACCACTTTGTTTCAAGGGCTTCAGTTAGTCATTTTAGTTTTACTCTACCATTAATCCGATTATGTCAGGTTTTACTGTGCATTCAATACAGTTGGTATATCTGTCATATCGAAGTCTCGGTGCTCTGAATTCCTCTGGATTGTAACTCCTTCAGCCCTGCCACATCATTCTCCATTATTGTATTGTTTCGATAGATGTTTTGAGTTATTTAAGGTTTGGCGGTGTAATGGATGATGAGGTCAGCGATCTCTCGAGATTGGAAATAGGTGATCATTGGGATCAACCTAGTTTCTTATCGACAATTGATGATTTGTGTAATAATCGAGGTATTAATGGTGCAAATAATGCTCGATGGTCTGTTCTACCAACCTAGCATACGTTTACTCCTTCCACATTTGGCTCAAATCTCGATTCTAAGTCTGTTCCAACTATTCCTTGTGGTGGTAAGGAGGTTTCTGCCTCGCATGGTTGTTTCTCGAAGGAGGAGGGTTGCAATGGTCTACTATTACTGGAACACATGCTCGAGAATACAAATATAGACTCTTATGTCTGTGGTGAATGGGTTTTATCATGGAAGAAGAAGACCACAGAGGAACCGACGACTGGTTTTGTGGGAAAGAAGCATACTCCAAAGCTTGTAGCGCAAGTATGGAATCCTAAACAGATGAAACGTTCTTTGTTATTAGGCATGGATATAGGGCTGGAAAAGATGTGCTCTCTCACCATGTGCACACTGGTGGGTAGACTTTCCTACCGTTTATGCTGCAAACTGATGATTTCTGAGTGGATGAAGAATACTTGGGAACCCTTCCTAGGGTATTTATGAAATTTGTTAACTCTTCCGAGGGGCTAGTTTGGTTTCATTTTCAAGTCACCCAAAGATAGAATTAAGATACTTGATAATTTCTGCGTTTTTGAAGGTCGCAGTCTTATGTTAAAAAGGTGGAGGCTCAAATTTGACCTTGCAATTGAATACTTCAATTTTAGGTAGCTTTGGGTCTGATTACCTGGATTATCGTTACAAATGTGGAACACAAAAGTCATGGAGGCAATCGGGAATGTGCTAGCAGACTTCATTAAGTGTGATGAAGATGCTCTGCTTTCGAAGGACCAGAGAATGGCTAAAATTCTAGTGGAAGTGGACGTGCATGGAGGATTACTGGTTAGTTTGGAGATAGAGTGGCGCAATATGGTGTTTACACAGAGATTAGACTACCTAGGGGATCTGTTCAGATGTGCTTGTTGCCGATAGACTAGCCACCTAAAGAAATACTGTCTTCTCCCATGGGGAGTAAATCTAGATGAACTACTTTATGAAGATTTGGTTAGAGATGGGTACCCTACTGAGGTGGAGACGCTGGGGTGGGGAAACTATCAGGGAGCATGGGACCTGGACGACACACCTTCCTTGACTGATACCTTTGTTGGTAAGTTACATTTTTATGTTCCTACAATCTATTTCTCTTTGTCTTCTTTGGAAAGAGACCACCTAGATTCTTATTTTTCTGGAGAATGTGTTACTATTGGGGTGAATGTTATTACAAAGGATCAGAGTAGTAGGCCAGACGTAGTTGTGTCTACTACTGAGCGGGTGGTTACACCTATGGTTAACGTTTCGGATATAAATCGGACACCCTCTCCTCAAGTAGAAGCTATGATACAATCTATCCTTGTTCTAAAAAATCCTTTGTTGTCAGAAGACTCTCCTATATTACCAGGTTATGGTGAACCAACAACAAGTGACTGGTCCTTGGATATTTTACTCAAATACTTAGTCCCCTCTCTTATGGAAGTTACTAGTCTTGTTCCTATCCCGACATTTTCAAGGAATTCTAAAGTACTTCCGGAGGAATCAAGCACAAAGGATACTACCTCCTTAGATACAGAGGGCACAGAGGGTAGGAAACTTGCATGGTATCAGGGTTTGGGGCTTGAACTGTCACCCTTAAAGACTAGAAGTGCACGTAAAAAATTGGGGAGTTGTCTTGTCCATTCCTCATGTCCTACTCCTTCCACGACTAACCAGGGACTGCTTAGAGGCATAAAATCCCTCGCCAGGTCAAATTCATGACCATTCTCTCCTTAAAGATAAGAGCAGTAGGAGGACCCCTTAAACTGGCCTCTATGCGTATACTTTTGTATAGGACCTCTCCACATGTTATTTTTATACAAGAGACCATGTTATTTTGACCACGCACCAATCTTTCTGCAGATGGATATTAGCGTTCAAAGGATAAAGTATCCCTTTAAATTCAATCTGGGATGGTTAAAGGAATAAATCCTTTTTGAGTTAACTAGAAAAGTATGGCTGGATAATCGTTTTGATTTAATTGTTGAGGGACAAAGAAGGCTTGTCGAAAAGTTGTCTCTTCTAAAAATTCAGGTCAAATCTTTGGCTATGGCCAGACAAAATAGGGATAAGGAATCACTGACCAGATTGGAAGCATATTTGGAAAGATTATATTCATAGAAAAACATTGGTATTTATACCATGAATCTTGAACAACGATGCAAGCATATGGAGGCGAAGAATAATAAAATCATATTGGTTGAAGAACAAAATTTGAGAAAGAAAAGTAAGGCTACATGGATTAAGAGTGGCGACAAAAATATCGATTTTTTTCACAGATTTGTGAGCTATAGGAGAAAAAAAAAATATCTCTGGGATATTATGGATGACTCAGGAAGAGTGCACTCTAGTCAGGAAGCTATAAATAGTGAAATTGCCTCTTACTTGAAATATTTCTTTAAGGAACCAGGGAAGACTACTATTCGGGCACAACTTGAGACTATCAGACTTTATCCAAAGTTGGTATTAGAGGAGGAAATCCCTTCTCTAGAGCATAAATTGTTCTAAAAGGCTTTGCCAAATACAAGAAACCCTGGTCCAGATGGTTGGACAATCAAATTCTTTCTTTTCTTTTTTGATTTGCTGGGGCCTGATCTTCTGGCTATGGTTGAGGATACAAGAATCCGAGGTGAAGTCATTCGACCGATAAACTCCACCTTCCTTTCTCTAATTCCAAAATCAAATCGTCCATCATCCTTTCAAGATTTTCTTCCCATTTCCCTTTGTAACCTTGTGTATAATATTATTACAAAAATCATTACGAGGAGGATTCGCCCTATTCTTTCTCAGACATTGTCGGAAGCACATTTGGGGTTTCTAAAAGGCTGTAAGATACTTGATGCCATTGGAATGACACAGGAGTGCCTGCACAACATTAAAGCCAAGAAACTACAGACGATTATCTTTAAATTGGACTTAAAAAAGGCATATCATTGTACAAATGGGATTGTATTAGATCGATGCTTCTTCACTATGGATTTGGTCATCTTATGACTAAATCAATTATCGGCTCAGTGAATTCTACTACTTTTTCTATTTTGATAAATGGTGAGGCTACAAATTTCATAAGCAGTGAGAGAGGTTTGCACTAGGGATGTAATACCCCAAGGATGAGCCCCAATTATATATATGTGTTGTAAACATGTTTTGTAGGCTGGTGAGTCGAGCAATTGTAAGTTGGTAAGCTTATGTGCAAGTAGGTTGGAGAGCCTAGGTGTTAAAGGCTAGGAGTCTATTTTTTACATGTAATTATGCACTTTGGTAATATAAAAACATCATTTCATGTAGACCGACCAAGAAGAAAGAGTGATGGGGGACTAAGTTTCCACAAGGTTGGGTAAGGGAGGAGGCTAAGTGTTGGGCCTATGGGATAAGCTAGGGGTATTACCTCTAAAGGGGATAATAATTTATTATTATTTCCTAAAAGGATAAGGTGGACAATTGATGATTGTTGTCCCAAGTTCCTAGGAAAGAAATGTATGCAAAATGGCGTGCATGCAGCTCCAAGAAGACAGGTGTCGACCTGGGTGCATGCAGTTAAAGATGAAGAAGTCAGTCATGTTGTGAGTTTGCGCACCCATTCTTCCATACTCTGCCCAAGTTCACTAGAATCCTTCCCCAAAACCCATTTTTTCTCTGCACTAGACCTATGCATAGCCACACACCTCTGAAAATCAAATGCATGAAGCCGACCTGCATCTTCTATGAAGCATAAGCATCACATAATTGTCTATGTCACGTGTGTTATAAATTTGGGTTGTTGTGGCCATGCAGTCCCTTGGTTGAGTTTGGCTTGTCACCATCATATGTTCCTTATTGAGCCTTGTTGTTTTCCTCCTTGTGCGAGAACGTAGTTGAAGAAGAAGGTTGTCAGGCCTATGTGCAACACTCTCTCCAGGTGAGGGAGGTGGTTTTGGTTGAATAAGAAGGTTGAAAGGACTATGTGCAACACTCTCTCCAGGTGAGGGAGTTGGTTGTGGTTGAAGAGGTAGGTTGTCAGGCCTGTGGGAAACTCTCTCTAGGTGAGAGAGTGTGTTGTGGAAGTGAGTTCTCCTGGAAGGGGTCCCGTAGCTGCTACATATCTCTAAGAATTTAGGTCTGGCCTGTTGTTGAAGCCCAAGGCAAGGGAGGTGAAGAAGTCGATGGACTGTTTCATAGTGAAGGTGTATACTTTTGGGGTGGGAAAGGTATTTTAGGAATGAGGGTCTGTGAGCAGTGGGCATAAGTGGATCCTGGGAGAGAATCCTTCCTCATAAACTGTGTGTCTTCTTGTTGACCTTTCCTAGCCTAGAATTCCCTTGCCCAACGGAGCTTAGTCCCAACTCGGGGGTGACCTACTGCTGAGTGTGATGAGAAGTGTGGTTTAAGGCTGGGATGTTCGTGGAAGGTCTGCACGCAGTTGGTTGTGTTATTCCGATTGAAATATAAGTATAATTTATGTGCTTAATTTTATGTTATGCATACCTATGATGCTAGAATTTTATCATGTATTTTGTTGCATACATGAATTACTCTCTATTCCATTTGAATTTGTATGGTAGTAGTAACTCTATGTTATCTATTTTATTTCAATTAAAATGCATGTTATATATATATATATATATATATATATATATATATATATATATATATATATGTTGGAAGGTTTACAGTTTGGAGTAATCTTGTCATTGATGGCAAGAACAACGATGGAAAAGATCAGCGATGGAAAAGATCAGCGATGACAAAGATCAACGATGGAAAAGAACAACGATGGAAAAGATAAACGATGATAAAGATCAGCGATGGAAAAGAACAACGATGGCAAGAACAGCGAAATCTCGAAGTGGAAAAATCGAGAAGGTGGATGATATCGCGAAGCAGCGAAATCGTGAAGTGGAAAAATCGCGAGAAGATCTGGGTCGTAGGATTTGGGGTATCTACGAAGGCTCAATAGTTGTTCCATATGGTGAAGCTGCAAGGAAGATAAGTCCAAGAGTCATCCAAGTCCCCAAAACTATGAAGGAATCCTGGCCATCCATCGGGGGACGGTCGTGGACCATTGATCCATAGGACACGTGGAAAAATATCGTCATATCGCTGATTGGAAAGTCAAAGGAACGGGGTTCCCTAACCTCTCGATTTTGTGATATGCAAAATCACGATTTAATCCCAGCCATCATATCAAGGTGTGTTCTGGACCGTTGATCTGAGCTCCAACTCAGAGCTTCGCCTATTGTGACTTGGAGAGGTAATAAACATAACCATTGAAATTGCGATATGCGAAATCACGATTTAATCCTAGCCGTCAGATCAAGGTGTGTTTTGGACCATTGATCTGAGCCCCAACTCGGAGCTTCGCCTATTGCAACTTGGAGAGGTAAGAAAAAAAACCATCGAAATCGTGATATCTGAAATCATGATTTAATCCCAGCCATCAGATCAAGGTGTGGTCTGAACCGTTGATATGAGCTTCATTTCATAGTTTTTCCTATCGCAACTTGGAGTGACAAGAACCTCCATCGAAGGAATCATGAGATGTGAATTCACGATGAGATCTGGACCTTAGATTCATCGAGATCATCGACCATTGATATCAGCTCCATCTTGGGGTTTCGAGGATCATGACTTGGAGAGTTGAGATGCCTCATCTCCAGACTCACGAAATGAGAATTCGTGAAAAACACTTTTTGCATAAGTTCTTGGTCATATCCGTGGTCATATAAAGGAAGGAGCCAGTGTAGAAAAACTCCATTTCGGAGTTTCAGAACTCGTGACATGGAGGCTCAAGATGTCTCATCACAGAATCTCTGAATTGTGAAAGTGCGAAACGGGTAAATAACACAAGCACCCATCATAGGAAATCTAACGATGCAGGTGAATCTGAGCATAATCGAAGGGCTACTGTTGCATGTCACGGTGTAACTTGGGGGTGATTAACAGAGGAGATGAAGAGTCTTTGGGAATCTTCAAGAGGGATGAAGATACTCGTGGAGGTGATTGACAACTGGATGAGCATTGAAGCTCGTAACTAGAATAGAGAAGGTGAGCTCGATTGTCACAGAGAATACGAAGAGTCTCAACTGCCAAAGAGGTTGAGGAATCTCAGCATAACATACAATGATGTTGAACGAGTGGAAAAACAGCCAGAGAAGATGAAGAGTGACGATGATGATCAGACAGAGCACTCGCGTTGTGGAGGATATCGGTGTGGTGTGAGTATGTGGAGGTATTTCATGCATTTCATGCACAAGGTACACAAAAGTTATAAATACACAGTACAGAGAAGAGATGGTGTTGTTGTTGTTGTTGATATTGTGATGGATGTTGTTGAAGGTGATTCATGCATGAAGAAGGATCAGAGTGCAGCAGCTAAAAAGAACACAAGAAGAACTTTGTAGCGAATGTAAATGGTGCACAGAGCATAAAAAGCAGAAGAACGGAATGGGCAGTGGATGCATGCTGGAAGACAGTGAAGAAGTCTGAGTAGAAAAATCTTGCAAAACAGTGATGAGACTGGTAAGTTGTTATTGAACACTATATCACTATAATAGGTTTCAGTATTTCATATTTATAATCCAGGGTGGTTGGGAGGTGCTAGGGAGGACTGGTGTCCTCAGAGGTTCAAGTGGGTGCTTGAACACAGGGAGTTGGTGCTTCCTTCTAGTTAGTTCTAGAGAAACTAGGGAGTTGGTGCTTCCTTCTAGTGGGTGCTAGAGAAAAATAGAGAGTTGGTGCTCTCAGCAAGTTGTAGCTTGCAAAATAGAGGTTGTAGCCTCACAATGAGTTGGTTGTCATATGTATGATAATGTAAAGAATGTAAATAATACTTATCATATAAAAAAGAAGAGGTTTTTACCCTATATGGGTTTCCTTGGGAAATATATGTCTCTGTGTCTCTCATATATGTGACTGATGTTGAATGTGCCATTGTTTATTTCCCTGCATTATTGTGATCATCATTGAGTGCCTTGTAAAGATTTTAAAAAGAAGCATAATTGTTTAAGCACGGTAACAATTGATTCATCCCCCCCCTCTTAGTTGTTCAATAATTGGCATCAGAGCCAACCCCTTTTATCTAAGGGTAGATCCTAGAGCTTAAACATGTCAAGCCATGAAGGAAATTCAACCAATAAGGCCCCTCTATTCAATGGAACAAACTTTGCCTTCTGGAAAGTTAGAATGAGAACCTACATAATATCGTTAGGTGCAGATGTTTGGGATGTGGTAGATAATGGTTATGTAAAGCCAGTTGTGCTAGCTAATAAGGATGACAAAGTAGAATTTAGCTTCAACGCTAAGGATATGAATGCTATTTTGAGCGGGCTTGCATAAGTAGAATTTGTAAACGTTATGCACCTAGGAACTGCCAAATAAATGTGGGACAAACTCATTAGCAGTTATGAGGGTAATGAGAAGGTAAAGGATGGAAATCTTCAAACCTACAGGTTACAGTTTGAACAACTGAAGATGAAGGAAGATGAAACTATTGGAAAATACTTTATGAGAGTAGAAGAAATGGTAAATGCAACAAAGGCACTTGGTGAAACAATTGATGAATCTTCTTTAGTTCATAAAATCTTGAGATCTCTCCCAGATAGGTTCAACTCGAAGGTCTCTGCTATAGAAGAACTTAATGATCTAAAAAACTTGGAGTTTGATCAACTGCTAGGAACATTGACTGCATATGAAATGAGAATAGTTAAAGATAAACCCACCTCCAAAGAAGCATCATTTAAAGAAGACAAGAATGAGGATTCTGAGCCCGATGAAATTGAAGAAAAAATTGTCAAGAGATTGAAGAAGGGACCAGGAAAATACAAAGGTAAACTGCCTTTCAAATGTTTCAACTGTGGTAGGATAGGTCATTTTGCAAAAAAATGTCCCCACAAAGGAAAGGATCAGACATGTGATGATGAGGAGAAGTACAAACACATAAATTTCTTTAAGGAGAAAAGCTTTAAGAAGAAAAGTCTATGCATAAACAATGATGATGATCCTTCATATGATGACGAAGATGACTCCTCTATTGCAGATAAACTAAATGACTTCATACTTATGGCCAAAGAGGATTATGATAATAAAATCACATGGAGTGATTAAGAAGAAGTTGTGGTTGACATGGAAGGAGAACTGATCAGTGGACTGGAAGAGATTGATAGACTAAGAATCAAGAACAGAAAGCAAAGACAATTGTTGATACAGTTCGAGAAAGACATTAAAGAACCTGATGAAGACCTTGTCTTACTAAAAGTAGAATTGGAAGAGGCAAAGAAAATCAAAGAGATTCTAAAACAGTAGCTATCAAAAAAGAAGGCAAGATGTGAATCATTAGAACAAGAAGTAGTGAAAACAAGGAAAGAAATGGAGAAGTTTCAAGCCTTGTATAATCAGAATCTGTCAAGTATCAAAGCCTCAGAAGGATTGGCCACCATTTTGAATCAACAAAGGAATCCAAAGCTGAAAACTGGCTTGGGGTATGAAGAGGGATCAAGTAGTGGTAAGCCAGGAAATGAAGAACCCATCAAGTTTGTCAAAAGTACAACCAATGACAATGACAATCCTGCAGAAACAAAGGAAGACAATCAGTTTCCCAGGTCGAGTAAGGTAAAATATGCCAGATATGAATTTGTAGAACAAAGAAGTAATGTACTCACTGCTGAACGACATCATCAACCTGGAAGAAATCGATTTTCTCAAAGAAGACAACCATATTCCAGGTACAAAGAATTTTCTATGGCTATTGTTTCTATTGTGCTAACTTTTGTCACAAAGATGTAAATGGTTCCTTAAGACTTAGACATGAGCAATTAAGATTTCAAAGTAATAAATACTTGCCACAACAAAGAATGATGCAGCCAAGTAACAAACCTTCACTGATTGCCAATTGCCAAATTAAGTCCAGGGACATGGAACTAAAGAGGTCAAGAAATAATCAACAGTCAATGAGCAGACAACACTGTACCAATAAGTTTGACCTGCTGAATAATGAGATTGAATGCTACATATATCATAACTATGGACACAATTCTATTAACTGTCATTTAAGGGAATATGAACCAGATTTGAAATCTCCTACTGAAAATGTCAAGTTTTGGAAGAAGAAAGAAGTGACAAGTGTGGATTAGTGTTGTCTGCTCAAAGAAAAAAAAACCCTTGGTATATAGACAATGGATGCTCCAAACATATGACGGGAGACAAAGGCAAGTTTCTATCTCCAAGTGAAAGCAAATCAATAAGCATAACCTTTGGAAATGATGCTCCAGGGAAAATAAAGGGCAAAGCGATGGTGAGCTTAAGTAATGGAAAAGGAAAAGCCCAAGATGTTCTACTTGTGGATGGGCTAAAACATAATGTGCTCAGTGTAAGTCAAATGTGTGATAGAGGATGTGAAGTGTTGTTCACATCCAAGGACTGCAAAATAAAGTCTGTAAACTCAGGACAAGTGGTGGCCAAAGGCATAAGGACAGAAAATAATGTATATGTGCTGAAAAAAAATAGAGAAGAATGTCATCTAAGCAAACATGATGAAAGTTGGTTATGGAATAGGAGACTTGGACATCTAAACTTTGACCACTTAATCAAACTCAAAAACCTCGAAGCTGTAAAAAATCTTCCAAGAATATCAAAGCCCCAAGATTCAATGTGTAAACCCTGTCAAGTAGGGAAGCAAAACAAGACACAATTTAAGTCCAAGATCTTTACTTCAACAGAGAAACCACTCCAACTAGTTCATATGGACTTATGTTGACCATCAAGACAGGAAGGCATAGGGAAAGAAAACTACTTCATGCTGATTATCGATGATTATTCCAGACTTACTTGGGTTGCCTTTCTCAAAGAAAAAGCTGAAGCATTTGAGAAGTTTAAAATATTTAAGGCTTTAACAGAGACTCAAATAGGAAATAGGTTAAAGGCAGTAAGATCAGATCGGGGAGGAGAGTTATGTCAAGAGACTTCAAGGAATTCTGTGATGAACATGGGATCAAGAGAGAATACACAATCCCAAGAACTCCACAACAAAATGGAGTTGTTGAGAGGCAAAACAGAGTAGTGCAGGAAATGGATAGGTCAATGATGAATGAGAAGAACATTGGTCAAACCTATTGGGTAGAAGCAATACACACAACAGTCCATGTGATTAACAAAGCCCACCTCAGACCACAAAGTGACAAAACACCTTATGAATTATGGTTTGGAAGACCTGCCTCAATAAAACACTTTAGAGTCTTTGGGAGTAAATGCTACATAAAGAATAATGATGAGAACCTCGAAAAATATGATGAAAGGGTTGATGAAGGTATCTTCTTAGGGTATGCTACAAACAATAAAGGATATAGATGCTATAATAAGAGGCTGCATAAAATGGTTGACTTTATTGATGTAAAAATTGATGAAGGAATCCTAGCAAGAGAGGTATACAGTAATGAGTCTTCTACAGAAGACACAGCTAAAGCTGAAGATGAACAGGTCCAAGAATCAGAAAACGAAGACTCTGAATCAGATGAAGACTTAGACACTCAGACAGACTCAAATCAACAGTCAACTACAAATTCCTTCTTCAGAATCATTCAAAAGAATCATCCTGCAAGTCAGATAATTGGAGAAAAAGACAAAGGTGTACAAACCAGGAGAAAGCTAACCAAAACCACCTAACAATCTCATATAGCTCTCATATCCATGCAGGAACCCAAGAATTTCAGTGAAGCCAACAAAGATGATCATTGGGTTAAAGAAATGAATGATGAACTTGATCAGACTGAGAAAATCAATACGTGGGAGATGGTTGAAAGACCTGAAGGTAAAAACGTCGTTGGATCCAAATGGATCTTTAAGAATAAATTGAATGAGAAAGGATAAGTTATCAGGAACAAAGCAAGCTTAGTCTGTAAAGGCTATGCTCAGATAGAAGGACTAGATTTTGGTGAAACATTTGCGCCTGTAGCAAGATTAGAAGCTATCAAAATGTTTCTTTCCTATGCTTGTCATAAAAGGTTTAAAGTCTACCAAATGGATGTCAAGTCAGCCTTTCTAAATGGAGATTTAAGTGAAGAAGTCTATATGGAACAACCAGAGGGTTTCAAACTATCTGAAAACCCTGAATTAGTATGCAAGTTGAAGAAAGCTTTATATGGTTTAAAATAGGCCCCTCGAGCCTGGTATCAGAGAATAGATACGTATCTCAAAGACAAAGGGTTCAAGAGAGGAACAACTGACATCAATCTGTATATTAAAACAAAGGATAATAATCTTCTCATCGTACTAGTCTATGTAGATGACATCATCTTTGGATGTAATAAAAATTCATTGGTACAATGGTTTGCTTCTTCCATGGAGTCTAAATTTGAAATGTCTATGATAGGAGAACTGTCATTTTTTCTTGGTCTGCAAATTACTCAGAGGCACGAAGGGATGTTCATTTCTCAATAAAAATATCTAAGAGAAATGTTGAAAAGGTTTCAAATGGAATATTCTAAACTTGTGGGTACACCTATGGTAACTGGATGTAAATTAAGCAAGGATGATGATTCACCTAATGTTGATCAAAGCTCATATCGATCAATGATAGGAAGCCTGTTGTACATCACAACATCTCGCCTAGACATAATGCATGATGTAGGAATGGTAGGAAGATATCAGGCTGCACCTAAACAGAGTCATTTGCAAGCTATCAAAAGGATATTTAGGTATTTGAAAGAAACAATGACTTATGGTCTGTGGTATCCCAGAAATCAAAATCTTCAGTTGGCTGCTAATTCAGATACATATTGGGAAAACTGTGTTGATGAGAGAAAAAGCACCAGTGGAGGAGCATTCTTCCTGGGTGACTCCTTAGTAGCCTGGATTAGTAAAAAGAAAGGTTCCATTTATTTATCAACCATAGAGGCAGAGTACATTGCTGTTGCTACCTGTTGCACTCATGTATTATGGATGATTCAGACACTTGTAGATTTGGAGGTAAAATACACTGCACTGATCCCAATTCATTGTGATAACACTAGTGCCATCAGTGTGTCTAAAAATCCTGTATTCCACTCCAAGACCAAGCATATTCCCATAAAATATCATTTTCTGAGAGAGGAGGTCACCAATCAGATTGTTCAGGTCAATTACATTCCCACTACAGAATACATTGTAGACATCTTTACTAAACCTCTAGCAAAGACACCATTTGAATATCTTAGACAGAAGCTGGGTGTCATCCCATCTCACATCTACGAGAGTCCATCCTGTTAGGGGGAGTCCTATATTGGTTTCATATCTGGCACCTCCTAAAATTAATGCAACAGCTCAGGGGGAGTGTGTTTTCTTTGACATTGATGTCAAAGGGGGAGAAAAGAACAGGGGTGCCTTTGTTTCCATCAATGCCAAAGGGGGAGATTGTTGGAAGGTTTATAGTTGGGAGCAAGCTTGTCATTGATGGCAAGGAAAGCGATGGAAAATATCAGCGATGAAAAATATTAGCAATGGAAAAGAACAACGATGGCAAAGATCAGCGATGACAAAGATTAGCGATGGAAAAGAACAGTGATGGCAAGAACAGCGAATTCGCGAAGCGGAAAAATCGTGAAGGTGGACGATATCGCGAAGCAGCGAAACCGTGAAGTGGAAAACTTGCGATAAGATCTGGGCCATAGGATATGGGGTATCTACGAAGGCTCAATAGCCATTATATATGGTGAAGCTCAAGGCGGATAAGTCCAAGAGTCATCCAACTCCCCAAAACTGTGAAGGAATCCTGGCCATCCATCGGGGACAGTCGTGGACCGTTGATCCATAGGACACATGGAAAAATATCATCATATCACTGAACGAAAATTCAAAGGAACGGGGTTCCCTAACCTCTTGATTTCGCGATATGCAAAATCACGATTTAATCCCAGCTGTCAGATCAAGGTGTGTTCTAGACCGTTGATCTGAGCTCCAACTCGGAGCTTCGCCTATCGCAACTTGGAGAGGTAAGAAGCATAACCATCAAAATTGCGATATGCGAAATCGCAATTTAATCCCATCCATCAGATCAAGGTGTGTTCTGGACCATTGATCTGAGCTCCAATTCTGAGTTTCGCCTATCGCGACTTGGAGAGGTAAGAAACAAAACCATCAAAATCGTGATTTAATCCCAACCATCTAATCAAGGTGTGGTCTGGACCATTGATTTAAGCTTCATTTAAGAGTTTCACCTATCGTGACTTGGAGTGACAAGAACCTCCATCGAAGGAATCGCAAGATGCGAATTCACGATGAGATCTAGACCGTAGATTCATCAATATCGTGGACTGTTGATCTCAGCCCCATCTCGAGCTTTCGGGGATCGCGACTTGGAGAGTCGAGATGCCTCATCTCCAGACTCACAAAATGTGAATTCGCGAAAAGAACTTTTTTCATAAGCGCTTGGTCATGTCCGTGGTCATATAAAGGAAGGAGCTAGTGCAAAAAAACTCTGTTTCAGAGTTTCGGAACTCGTGACATGGAGACTCAAGATGTCTCATCACAGAATCTCTGAATTGTGAAAGTGAGAAACAAGTAAATAACAAAAGAACCGATCATAGTAAATCCAACGATGCAGGTGAATCTGAGCATAATCGAAGGGCTACTGTTGCATGTCACAGTGTAACTTCCAGAAACCACTGATGGTTTCTGCCAGAGGACTTGAAGACACTTCAGGGTGATTGACAGAGGAGATGAAGAGTCTCTGGGACTCTTCAAGAGGGATGAAGATGCTCGTGGAGGTGACTGACAAATGGATGAGCATTGAATCTTGTAACTGGAACAAAGAAGGTGAACTCGACTGTCACAGAGAAGACAAAGAGTCTCAACTACCAGAGAGGCTAAGGAATCTTAGCATAACATACAGTGATGTTGAACGAGTTGAAAAATGGCTAGAGAAGCTGAAGATTTACGATGATGATCAGACAGAGCACTCGAGTTGTGGAGGATATCGGTGCAGTGTGAGTATGCAGAGGTATTGCGCACATTGCATGCACAAGGTGCACAAAAGCTATAAATACACAGTATAGAGAAGAGATGGTGTTGTTGTTGTTGCTGATATTGCGATGGATGTTGTTGAAGGTGATTCATGCATGAAGAAGGATCAGAGTACAGTAGCTGAAAAGAACAGAATAAGAATTGTGCAGCAAATGGGTATGGTGCACAGAGCATAAAAACCAGAAGAACAGAATGGGCAGCGGATGCATGATGGAAGACAGTGAAGAAGTCTGAGTAGCAAAATCTTGCTGAACATTGATGAGACTGGTAAGCTGTTATTGAACACTATATCACTGTAATAGGTTTCAGTATTTCATATTTATAATCCAGGGTGGTTGGGAGGTGCTAGGGAGGACTGGTGTCCTCAGAGGTTCAAGTGGGTGCTTGAACACAGGGAGTTGGTACTTCCTTCTAGTTTGTGCTGGAGAAAGCGAGGAGTTGGTGCTTCCTTCTAGTGGGTGCTAGAGAAAAACAGAGAGTTGGTGCTCTCAGCAAGTTGCAACTTGCAAAAAAGAGGTTGTAGCCTCACAATGAGTTGGTGCTCATATGTATGATAATGTAAAGAATGTAAATAATACTTATCATATAAATAAGAAGAGGTTTTTACCCTGTATGGGTTTCCTTGGGAAATATTTGTCTCTGTGTCTCTCATATATGTGACTGATGTTGAATGTGCCATTGTTTATTTCCCTGCATTATTGTGATCATCATTGAGTGCCTTGTAAATATTTTAAAATGAAGAATAATTGTTTAAGCACGATAACAACTAATTCACCCCCCTCTCTCAGTTGTCCAACAATATATATGTCAATGTTACCCATGGTAGTGTTACTTGGCCTGTTGAATGGTCAGGAACGTTATAGTTTGGTATCATAGCTAAGTCAGAGCTAAGTAGTGGCATTGTTGGTACTATTGGAAGGCCGAGGATGTTACATTTTGGTATCAGAGCCAAGGTTTTCAACACTGAGCCTCGATGGGCCCTGTTCGTGGTAGTTGAATAAAAAAAATTTGAAAAAAATTGTTGTCAAAATGGACAAAATTCAGGTTCATAACCAAGGTTTCGACTCTGATCCTAAATGGGCAAGACAAGTGGTCATTAGACCCAATGTTTTAGGTGGAATTTGTGTCTGGAGGAACTATTTTTGAACCTATGAACGTTCCTGAGTGCCAAGATGTTACTTTGGTTGTGTTACGAAGCTCAGGAGGAGTAGCGGTGTCGTAAAACCACGACAAAAGTGGTATTGGGCTGCAGAGTAATGTGGGCCTTAAGATCTGTTTGGGAAAAGGGGAAATGATTTATGACCATCAGATCTGGAGAAGGTGCAGGAGGGTGTTGGACACACCTACCACACTTAGAGGCGGGGGGGGGGTGAATGAGTGTGGGGATCTTTTTCCCAAAACTTCCCTCTTACATAAAACTCATTAGTTAGCATTCAACATTTACTCATTACTCATTGTTGTCATTAATAATCAGTTAGATGTGAATACATATCAATAACATATATCAGCAATATATCATCAACAAATCATCTCCACAAGGAACACAAGATGTATGTACAAATTTTCTTTTTATTATGGACTTCAATCCGGGGGTTTTTCAGCAACAACTGAATATAGTACAACTCTACAAGATCACCAGCTCTATATGCAAGACTCAACTTACATTTTCAACACCAACTGAGATGAGGCAACAATCCTCAACAAATATCAATCTGTACCATAAACAAGAGCATCAACCATGCACCAACCTATGCCAAACAACCTATAATCAACCTGTACCATAAACAAGTGCATCCAACCATGTACCAAGTATATACCAATCATGTTTCAACTACTCATCAACAATAAATCATCAATATGTAACAACATCATCAACTATACACCTCATGTATGTGCCAACTCATCAACTGCTTGTCTCAACCATGACTAGTTTTGAATTAGTCAACAACCCTAACTTGAAATAATCATAACTTTGTACATGTACTGAATAAAGATCCAAAAATGATATACAATGTTATTCAGTGTGTTTTATTCAATTCCCCCATGTCTCACTACTTGGAACCTCTCAGAAAAGGAGTTATAGAAAAAATGGCATACCTTGTTGAATTCTGGCTTATTCTAGAGAGCCACCTTGTAGAGCGTGCCCCACACACAATATTTGATGAAATGACCTAAAACTATTACAAAATATACTACATACTGTACCCTAACCTACACATTTGGTCTCACTGAATTTGGATCTGTTATGGAGAAGTTATGACATTTTTACCCGAAACACTTGATTTTGACTAGTTTCAGGGCTAGCCACAAACCCTATTTTCCATGGAGTGTAACTCCCAAAATACAACTAACCAGAAGATGAATATTTAACCAGAGATACCTGGCTATGTTTTCTCACTTGCATAGCAATTTGAGGATCTGAATCTTTATAGAAAAAATGTTATAGCGAAAATGGTGAGATGACCTGAAAATAACATACCTTAGAAAGCACCATCAAAAAAATTTATTCTTCCTTGCATTTCGGCCTTCTTTTCTTCACTTTCCTCAGAATTAAAGCTTATATATCCTTGGTTACCTCAGCCACCTATATATCTTCAATATCCTCAAGTGTTCCACACCAAAAATACTCAAGAAGCTCTCCATCAATACTCCAAATTATATTCCCACAAGAAGCTCTCCATTGATCCACAAAAAGGATTATCTACAAGAGACCATTGCTATCTTATTTATACTTTCATCCTTTAGGTCACTTAACCCATTTTTAGGTCACTTAACCCATTTATAGGTCACTTACCCTATTTTTCTTATTTTAGGGTTAACCACTTTCCATAAATAGAAAGTTCTCCAATACTTTAACATTTAAATATTCCTTCTTGATTTTGTCACCTTACTTTATCATTTCTTGATTTTGTCACTTCTCTTGATTATTTA
>ML778427.1:261692-277411 GCA_009831015.1 Picea engelmannii
AATACATTAATAAAACATTTATATACTAACCAAGCATTAAAGTATTTAGAAATAAAATGATATATTAAAGTATTAGTAATACATTTATAAAGTAAACATACATTAATAATACATTTTTAGATATTTACATTAAAGTATTAATACAATAAAACATTATTAAGTGAAAATTTATTAATAATGTTTTAATATATTTAAGTATTAAAATATTAATAAATTGATGTGATAATACATTAATGTACTAAATAGTCAGTGTAGATTCCTATATTACTAAAAGAGATTATGATACAAAAACAGGGGGACTCCCTGGTCTGCAAAAAAGGAAACCATATCAGGGGTTCCGGAGTTGTGTTTTCTAAGATAGTAGAGGGTTATGGCTGGGCCACCACCTTGGGAAACCGACCTAGTCCTACCATATCAGTTTTGAAGAGCTAAACAAAAACATATATGTAAAAAGACACAACATATAAAAGGAGGTTGACCCTACGCTGAGCAACATGACTTTACCAATTGTTGACCCGATGCTAGTCTAGGATGACGAGATGTTTTTTTACTTCATCCTTTCTATCCTTGTTCTCATCCCTCTTGACCATCATATGATTCTTTCTGATACAGGATGGGGCTCCATTCCGATCTGCTGGCGTGATGTCCATGTGATGGACATAGTGCAAGTATAGGTGGAATTAGGTTGCCATTCACTCCATCTTCTCCTTCTAGTCCCTATGGTTCTCAGCTAACCATTTTGTACTAGCCTTCAGGTTGTTGATGCGACTCAGGATCTCTCTAAGAAGTTTTTTGTGCTCCCCGTTATCCTTCCGGATGGCATCTTTCCTTTCAGAGCTCATCTTGTCTATTAACATCTTTATTTTTCATGCCTCCTCCATCATTTTATGGTAGAAGATTACTATGGGTTCTGTGGATCCTGGGTCCCTTATGTAGTTTACTTCCTGAATCAGTTCCTTCCAATATTTACTCTTGCGTTTAGTGTTGATTTCTTTCTCCAACCTAGTGATCATCGCTTTTCCCTTTGGTTTGACCAACGTATGAAAGTTTCCCTTGGCTTCTCTGGCCGCTTGTTCCATCCTTGTAATCCTCTGGGGGATTGTTAGAGGTTATTTCCCCTGGGGGATTCTCTTACTATGAGTTTTCTTCATATAAACCATCTCTACTAGTTTGTGGTAGTTTTTTCCTTGGATTCTCCTCATGTTCCTATATACACATCTCCTGTTTTTGTGGTAGTTCCTGCAGTTTCTCTTTTCTTGTCTGTATCTATTCCTGGTGCTTCTTCTCTTATGGGATTTCCCTAGCTGCGAGCTCATCCTAGCAATCATGGTTTTCCCATAGACGTGTACCTTCTGGTCCTTATTCCTTCTCTCGGTATGTGTGCTCATGATGACCGGGCTGTAACCCCTACGCCAACCCTTTCCCTTGCACATTGTACAAACATCTATGCTACTCCCCATACCTATACTTGGGTGAGGTGTATCGATACTTGTCCATGGTAACACCTCTTTCCCTTCATCATTGGCATCCTGATGATTACCTTCTCTACCTTCCCACGAACTACTCCTGCACTTCTTCCTATTGGCAGTACCTTGGTGTGGTACCCCCGCCTATTGTGTGGTCTGAGTCTGCATTGTAACTTGTGATCGAGTGATGGGAAATCAGATTTTGTCTAGATCTTACGTGCCTGCCAGTTAGCCTTGCACCTCCTTCCTCAGTGTGGTCATCTGTACTTAGGTTGTCATCACGGTATTTTGTCGCAAGTTGGATGCAGTCTGTTATGAACTGACTATTTGGGATGTTACTCCAAGTAGTGTCTAGTTCCAATCCTTCCTTGCTAACCCCCTCATTAGTGATTATGTCTACCAGTCCATTTACTGACCTCTGTACCCAATGCAAATCCACTGTATTCATCGTCTATAGATGCTCCTGGATTTTTTGTAGGGAGTGTGCCAAGCGCCAGTGCCTCTGAATTTTGTCCACTCTGGTGCCATTTTGGAGTCTCTTCACTGTGTTGATAACCAGCGTGGAGTCACCTTCAATGATGGTGTTTGTCATCCTTTCGTGGCTCAGGATATCGAGACCGATCTCTAGGGATCTGAACTCCACGACATTGTTGGTTGAGTTTCCCATACTCCCAGTGTACAGCCAGATTATGTTTCCGTCACTATCCCAGATTACCCCACCCATTTCTGCCATTACTGGGTTTCATTTTGATGCCCCATCGAAATTCAACTCAAGGGACCTAGCTGGAGGGGGATTTCAGCTGTGCTCACCTATTTGGAGTTGCAGTGACCACCTTAATTGAGTGCGATTACACCTGTATTTCACGTGAAAAAATTCTAGGCTTCAGGAGTCCTGGCCTGTGAGTTGCGCTCTTCCCATCTGGCAGTTGTGGCTCTGCACCATTTATGTTATCAACGAGATTATTTTTTCCTTGAGTTTCCCTTCCAGCCAACCTTCATTCTTGAAGATGCGATGGTTCCTTTCTTTCCATATTGCCCATATGATCATCCCCAGAATGAGAGTCCAACAGAGGTTCACCTCTTCATTTTCATTGTAATTCTCATTCTAGTTATTGATGGTTGCACATATGTTACCTCGGATCCTATTGGACTGTCAAAAGATACCTACCGCCCAGTCCCAGATATCTGTTGTGTAGTTGCATTTGTCGAGGAGATGATTCATTGTTTCTTCCTTAGCTTGACAGAGGTGGCATCATGATGGGCCAATAAATACTTTTTTCCTTAGGTTTTCCCAAGTTAAGATTCGGTTGTGAAGTACTAACCATTTGAAAAATTTAATTTTTGGCCATTGGGGACTGTTCCAAAGCTTATCCCATTGTTGCGCTAGATCTTCTTGGTCCTCATCCACGATGTAATGTCAGACTTGTTTCAAGTTGAATTCCTAGCCATATTTTTGTCCCCATATAAGTTGGTCCTCTTCTTCTGAGATTGTAATTTTCCTTTTCTCCAGTTCCTCCTCCACCTCTTTCACACTTGTTGCGGTCTGGTCTCTATTTTGCGAACTAAGATTGTCCCAAATTCTCCATATGTCACGATCTGTTTATTGTTTCCAGTAATGGTAGACTCTGGTTTTTCCTTGTGTGGTCATGTCCTATTGGAGTTCTTCCCTATCCAGATTTTCCATTCTGGGTTCTTGTTTCCAAGCATCCTCCCAGAATCTAGCTGTTTCTCCATTCCTCACTTCCCAAAAGCTATGTGTTTGGATCCAGGTTTTGGTGCACCAAGCTAGATTCCAGATGGTTGATCCCTCACTGGTTCACCTAAATTTGATTCGGTCCTGGTCATTTATGTCAGGGGCATACTTGGCCTTCCAGAGGTTTACCCATGACGTAGAAGTTTCTCTTGACCCATCGCCACCAGAGTTTCACCCTGTATGCATCATTGGTTACTTGTGGGTCTTGTAGCCCCAAGCCTCTTTTTCTTTTTGGTTTGAAAACCTTCTCCCAAACCATAAAGGCCCATTTTTTATTTGTTTTCACTCCACGCCATAGGAATTCCCTTTGTATGGTTCTTATTTTATGTAGTATTCCCTTGTGGGCTAGAAATACAGAGATCATGTAGGTTGGAATTGCTTGCAGAACCGACTTGGTCAATATCAGTCTCCCCGCTAGATTGAATGATCTATACGTCCAATTTTTCACCCTCTCCTGTAAATTGTTGATTAGTCCCTCCCATGTTGACATTTTGTATGCTCTGTCTCTCAGGTGGATGCCCAAGTACTTGGTTGGGAGTGTTTTTCATTCAAAACCCAAAATATTGATCAGGTTTCTTTGGATTATTGGGTTGGTGTTAAATAAGTAGATCATATATTTGGAGTGGTTGATCTTGGCACCCGAGGCTTCCCCAAACTCTTCTAATATTATTTTATAGGATTTTTCTTCCTTGAATGTTGGTGTGCCATGGAGTAAGGTGTCATCCACGAACAGTTGGTGTGTGGAAGTAGGGTAGTTTTCGAAGGGTTTGATGCTTGTTATTTCTCTTGTTGTTGTTGCACTTTTTATGCTTCGACTAAAACCTTCCATCATCAGAATGAAAATGTAGAGGGAAAGTGGGTCTCCTTTTCTGATGCCTCTCGTAGGCCAGAAAGGTTTAGTCGGGGATCCATTTATTAGGAGCAAGTAACTTGTCGTGGACACTAGGCTGACAATCCAGTTGATCCAGTGTTGGGTGAAACCAAAGGCTTCTAGAGTCTTGACCATGTAGTGCGAGATAATTTTGTCATAAGCTTTTTCTAGGTCCAATTGTATTATCATTCCCCCTCTCCTCTAAATTTTCGGGGTGTGGATTAGGTCGTGGGCATGGATTGTGTTGTCCATGATATGTCTTCCTTCCATGAAAATCGCCAATTCTTTTGAAATCAGTGTGGGTAGAAGGGGTTTCAATCTATTGTCTATAAATTTGGAGATTATCTTGTAAACCACATTGTATAGAGCTATGGGTCTATATCAGTCTGGGTCTTGGCTTCATTTTATTTTTGGATTAGAGTAATCATTGTAGCATTTAGATCTTTGAGAATGGAGGTTGTCCATTTGGAGTCCTCCACTACCCTATAAAAATCATGTTTGACCACTTCCCAATGGCCTTTAAAAAATTCCGCCGTGAAACCATCTCGACCTGGGGCTTTCCCATTGGGCATATCCTGTCTCACTTGGTCAATTTTCTCCGTAGCAATGGGTTTGTTTAAGTTGTTATTTTGTTCCTCGGTGACTAGACAGGGGATGTGTTGAGTTATCCTTTGGATAGCCTCTGTTCTATCTTTGTTGGGTTCCTGGGCTATCCCATGGAAGTGATTTACCAGATTATTTTCAATCTCCTTGTGGGATTCTCTCTCGATCCCATCCTGATCCTTAATTTTCAGGATTTTTTTGTGCACTCTTATGGCAATGGTTGTTCTATGAAAAAACTTGGTCTTCCGCTCTCCTTCCCTTAGCCATATGATTCAGGGTTTTTGTCCCCATAGAGTTTCTTCCTGATGGAATATAGATTTTGATTCATGAGTCATCTGGATATCTTCCTTTTTTCAATCCTCTGTATAGCCCTCGACTATGCATATTTCCTAGAGTTTTCTCATTTTGTCTTCAATATTTTTTTTCTCTTGGTTTATATTTCCAAATATTTCCTTGTTCCACTCCTTGAGCTTATATTTGATGTGATTTATTTTCTTATAGAGTTTGAAAATATTTGTCCCTCGCTCTGGTTGTTTTTCCCTCCACCACTGTTTGATATTCTCCTTGAAAGTGGGGTGCTCGATCCAAAATTTCTCAAATCTGAAAGGTCTATTCTTCGGTGTGGTTTGGAAGTCTGCTACCAGTTGGACTGGCTAGTGATCAGACCCTCCCCATGGGAGGATGCTATAGTCTAAGGCTATCTCCTATAGAATTATAGACTCCGACACCAAGAATCTGTCTAGTCTTGTCGCTACTTGATGTTGATTCATCCGTTTATTGTTTTAGGTGAACTGTCCATTATTAGTTTTGATGTCCACCATCTTCGTTGTGTCTATGAACATTGAGAAATCTTCCGCATATCTCTCCAATCTTCTAGTACCTCCTTTTTTCTTCGCAAATGACATGATGATGTTGAAGTCCCCTACCAACATCCAGTGGAGGTTGTTGGATCAGGTTTTTAGGTCTTCTAGGTATAGAATCATTCTTCTCTTTTCCTATAGAATTTGGGGTCCATACACATTGGTGCATAGAATCACCTCCATATTTCCAATGATTTTCATGCTAACTAAAAGTGTGTGCCTGGTAGCTTTGGTTGCTATTAAACTCATCACTTATGGGTTCCACAAGGTGAGAATACCTCTTTCCATCTGTTGTCCTTTGTCAACCACCATCTTGTACTTGCTCCATTGTTTCTTGTTGATTGTTTTCGTTCTATCTATAGTGCATTTTGTCTCTTAGATGAAACAAAGGTCTAGTTGTTCCTTCCTAAGTCTACTTTTGAGGATTCTCTGCTTTCGTGGGTTGTTTAGGCCTCTTATATTCCATGTTATAATCTTCATTTAAACATGTAGGGGGGAGTTGGGGAATATCTTCTTGATCTTACCTAAGTTTATCAGCAACGCTCTGAGCTTCTGTATGGCTATGCTGTTTGATTTCCTCCCTTTTTTCCTTCTCATTTCTTGGGTGAGAGTTTTGGTTGTCCCTCGTCGGATTTGATTCCTGGGTGTCCTATCTCCCCATGTGTGCACTTGATCCTTATAGATTTGGCTTCCTCCCTTACGAGGAACAATTATTGTATGCAGTCTAGTTTATCTGTTGTTACATTGTCTACTCCTTGCCTTTTCCGTTGTTCCAATATGTTTGGGAGATCTATCCCTTCCATTTCCACAATGCCTCTAAGATCAGGGTATTTCATGCCTACTTCGCTTGGGGTCATGTCTTCATCTCCATCTGCTTCCTACATGGGGGTGTTGGCATATCTGGTTCCTCCATCCATAGGATTTGCGCTAGCCCCATGTTCCTTCTTATTACTTGGGCTATATGTGGGCTCATTTGTTGCTTGTTCTTTGTATTCTTGAGATTTTTCCGATTCCTTTCCTCCTTCTTCCCCTTTGTTGGTTTTTTCCCATCCTTTTGTTCTATTCTTGGCCTCTGGGTTGCTCCCTGATGGGGTTTTAGTTGGTTTCTTGTTAGCATTGTTTCTGTGGTTCGGCTTTATAAACCCATCCTCATCCTGTTGTGGTTTGGTTCTTTCCTCTTCTTGTTTTTTATTAAGAGGACATTCTCTGATTAGGTTTCCATGTTTGTGACACCTTTTGCATCTAAAGGGGATATTCTTGTAGTCTATGTTTTGTATCCATTCCTCATCCCTGAATTCCAGACTTATGGCTTCTGGGAGTGCTCCCGACAAATCCATATCTATGTAGATTCTTGTGTAGGAAGTATATCTCCCTTTTAGGGTGTCTTTTGAAGCCTTCAAATATTTTTCCAGTTTGTTCCCTATTGCTTCAAAGGTAGAGGGTATGAAGTAATCTAACGACAGGGAGTAAAATCTCATCCAGAAAAGTACGTTTTTGAAAGTCTCTTTTTCTGGGGAGAAGTTTTCCTTCCAAGGCCGCATGTATAGTCCTATTGAGGCATGGAAGTATGCACCCCCCTCAAAGATCCTATCCCTATCCTCCAGGTTCATGAATACTGCTGTGAAAAATCCTTTCGAGCCTAGGTAGAGCTCCAATTCTCCTCTTGGATTCTATTGATATTTAATCCAATTGCACAACATTCTTTCTGTGGGCCACAAACCCATAAACTTGCAGATTAGCGCATGTGTCTTCATTTGGTCCTTATAGAATTGAGTTTGTGGATCCTCCAGGATTACCTTGGGTATCATTGTTGTTTTAGGTTTACACAGGTTGCATCCTTCTGCCCCATTGGGTCTCACCGTTTCTTGCGCAACACTTTGATTTTTTCTGGCTTCTTCCCCCATGCAATCCCTTTTTCCCTGGTTCCTTTCCTTTCCCTCTGTCCACCACTACCTTCTTGTATGAGGGATTTCCATTAACCCCCCCTTTGGTGCTCATGTTGTCATTTGTTATGCCCGCAACTGCCAAACCCTAGATTGTAGTTGCTCCAAACCCTTTCATTTTCTGTGTTTATAAGTATAATAATAATCACTAATACATTAATACAGTATACTATATTAATAAAGTAATACATTAAAAATACACTAATAAATTAATAATACTTTAGGAAATTATTTAACATTAAATCTATACTTTATATTGTATTAAATTTATTATTATTAATGTATTAATACTTAAATTTAAACATTGCAATAATGTATTGAATAATTAATACATTAATATTTTAACACATTAATGTATTTATGTATGAATTCATTAATCAATAGACAATTATGGTTTATCATGGTTGACCTTCACCATGGTTTGATATGATTGACCATCACCATGGTTGACTATGGTTGATCGGGGTTGACTACAATTTTCCATGGCCATGGCTCTCCTTCGTAGACCATGTGGAGATGATTATGGTGGGCAATGTTGATTATGACATCCACAAATTATGTTGAAGATATTAGGATGAAGGGTTTTTGTTTCTCACATTATGGTATTCCAATACATTTATGAGACTCCCACAATGGGTTATGGCCTTCACATTGTGATATTGAGAAATGTTTGTGTCATTGCAATGTTGGGAAATGTTTGTCACATTGCCACATTAGGGTTTTGTACTTTCCTTGCGACAATGGGTTATTTTCATCACATTGCTACACTTTGAAATGCCTATGACATTATGATATGAGGATATGCACATATATCATTCAATGGTGCTATGGTTTTTCACATAGTGAAAACAAGTCTATGTGCATAGAATTAAAATGTGACAAAATTCATCGCAATGTGACAAATGAAATATTTTTGTAACATGACAAGTTTTCAACATGAACGTCACATTGTGATGTGGGTTATGTTCATCACATTGTGACATTTGGGAATGGTTGTCACATTGTGACATTATGATATGAGTGTCACATAGTAACATGATGATATATTCATCAAAATGCGATAATAGGGCTATGTTCGTCACATTACGAAATATGTTTCTGATCATCACATTTTGACATTAAGTTTTGTACATCACATTACCAAAAGGGGTTATGTTCATCATATTTTGACATTTGGAAATGTTTGTAACATTGTGACATTAAGATATGTGTGTCACATTGTGACGTGATGATATGTTCATCAAAATGTGACAACAAGGCTAAGTTTGTCAGATTGCAACATCTATTTAGGATCAGCATATTGCGACATTGAGTTGAGTACATCACATGGTGACAAGGGGTTATGTTCAACACATTGTGATGTTTGGAAATGTTTGTCACATTGGGACATTAGGGTTCTCTTCATCACAATGGGTTAACTTCATCAGATTGTGACGTTTTGAAATGTTTGTGACATTGTGACGTGAGGATATGCATTTATATCATTACGTGGTGCTATGGTTGGTCACATAGTGACAACGAGTCTATTTGCATAGCATTACATTGTTACAAAGTTCATTGCAATGTGACAAATAAAAGAGTTTTGTAACATTAAATTTTTTTGGAATGAATGTCATATTAGAATCTGGGTTATGTTCATCACATTGCAATGTCGAGAAATGTTCATCTCATTGCAGTGAATTAGGCTAATTTTGTCACATTGTGACACTGAGTTGTGTACATCACGTTGTGACAAGGGGTTGTGTTCAACGCATTGTGACGTTTGAAAATGTTTGTCACATTGTAAGGTTAAGATATGTGTGTCACATTGTGGTGTGATGATATCTTCATCAAAATGAGATGATTGGACTATGTTCATCACATTGCGGCATTGAGTTGTGTACATCACATTGCGACAAGGGGTGTGTTGAAATAGTTAATCTGTTGATATTTTAGTTTTTACATTACATTAAGGTATTAATTAATTGGTACTTTAATACTTTAACAAATTAGTACTTTAATACTTTTCTAAATATTATTAATTTATTATTGTATTTTTAATGTATTGCTTTATTAATATAGCATATTCTATTAATGTATTAATGATTATTACATTAATGAATGAATGTAGTCATGAGTATTGTATTAATGTATTGATACTTTATTGTAAAAGTGTAATAAATTTATTATATTTATGTAATAATGTTATAAAGTAGTTTTAATATATTTTTATTTTATTAATGTTATCAATACTTTATTACTTTAATAATAATCTATTATTTTAATGTATTAATTTAAGTTATTAATATTTTCATATGTTTGTTGTTATAATCAAATACGAAAAATGTTGCACTAGGGTTTTGAGCCTCGTACCCAACCACATGTCTTGCAACTGTTGCTCTCATGGAAATCGAGGGAGGGGGGCACTCGACCCCCTCCTACAACACCGTCATGGCCAAGGAGAACGGCCCCAACCACTTCAAATGGCTGACCCTAGAACTTCTAGAAGGAATGACACAAATAATCTTGGAGGAAGAAATATCAAAGGAGAAGTCGAAGGAAAAGCCGATGGAAATTTGTCGAGAAACTAGTCACCTGAAAAATACTTGCACCTGGGAACCCAACAAATGGATTCTGCAAGCCTCGATCACCCCCAAATATATCATCATCTCCCTGATAATAGAATATATCATCATCATCTATGGCCCTCAAAAAAGGACCTGGTCAAATGGATTCAACACTGGTGGAAGCCTAAGGGTCATTATGACCTCCAATTGGGATCAAAAGGCTTCTTTACAATAATACTTCACAACCTGGAGGACAAAAATCGAATCTTTGAAGGAGGGTCACTTCTAGATGAAGAGATTCATCCTGGAAAAGGAAGACTTCACATACGCCACAGTCTACTTGTGAATATACTCACTCCCACAGGAATTCTAGGTTGAAGAGATCTTGGCAGGAATTAGCAACAACATCGGAACCTATGTCAAAGCCTCGGAGGCGACAAGACAATGAAGGTATACTTCTTATTCCCACATTTTTGTTTATTTGAATATCTCTAAACACATACCCATAGCCATCACCCTAGGTTACCAAGATGAAGAATGGTCCCAAACCCTTGACTATGAGAACATCCCCTTTCACTATAAAAAATGACACGAACATGGGCATATCTTCTGAGAATTCCTTTTAAATAACCCTACCAAACCTTCTCTGGAAGACCCTAACAAATCCAAGGATGGTTTCACCCATGTCACGGGTCGATGAAGACACCCACCTAAAAAATCCCCACCTCAGACCCCCTCTAGACCCCCTACCAAAAATTCCTTTGAAGCCCTTCAAACCACATCGTATACCCCCTCCTCTTCAACCAAACCACTGACAACCCCAACGATCGGAAAAAACCCCGACATTCCTGACCATACTATCTCAGTGCCTTCACAGCCCATTTTCAATGAACCCTTTCTCTCTGAAAACCTCATATTCAATATAGGAGATCCAGATCTGGGCCTGGAGGATTAGGAGCTAGTAGGTATAGATATGGCACATCTAGAACAAGCCTATCGCAAGTATCAAATATACACCATCCCACCGGATAAAATGCACAAAGTACACAAAGTCTTCCTCAAGTCCTCGAAATGAGGATCAACCCGTGCCATCTCAAATATAGGAATCCAAAAAGGCACCTCGAAGGAACAACAAAAACCTGCAAAAGATAAGAGAAATAGAGGACAAAAACAAAAAAATCAACTCATTCAATATGTTGGCAACTTTCTCGTCAACTCAGGACAAATTAATCTGATCTCAGATAACTTCCCTCCCCTCCAACCCCCATCCTCCTCATGAAGATAATATCATGGAATAGAAGGGGTCTCAATGCCAAGAGAAAACGTGGTCTTCTCAAAGAGAGAATCGGGAAGGATCAACCAAACATATTTCTCCTACAGGAAACAAAGTGTGCAGGAGAGGAAGCTTCTTCCACTCTTCAAAAATGTTGAAAGCAAGCCCAGCAAGTGGCAGCGGATCCCAAAGGGGAAGAGGGCGGCCTATACATACTATGGAATCCAAACACAGTTCTATTGAATGATTTCTTCACTTTCCAATGGACCATCATAGCCTCCTTCCACCTCATTGGCTCAAACAAACAAGGATACATCATAAACGTCTATGGACCTCCTCGACCAGGAGACAAGGAATCCTTCCTTCACCATCTATATTGGATAGCCAACCACATTGGATCCCAACATTGGATCCTTGGAGTAGACTTTAACATGATCACGGGTCTGGAGGAAAGAAAGGGGGCACTCGCACCTTGGGTAATGACAGTGATATTTTCAATCATACCATTGGCCTACTAAAACTTATTGATGCAAGAAAGAACAATGGGCCCTTCACCTGGTCCAATAGACGCTCGGGGGCTCAACATGTCTCCAGTAGATTAGATCGCTTCCTCATTTTGGAAGCCATAATATTGGACAATCTAGCCTGGAATTCCATGATTAGTGACACCCCGGGGTCAAACCATTGGCCAATACTACTGACTCTCAACATTGGCGTCACCCCAGGCAGAAAACCTTTCTGCTTTGAAAGATTCTGGTTAACACAAACAGACTTCCAAAAAAACATTCAGGAATGGTGGGAAGAGGCATCCACTGAAAGAGGAACCCCAATGTACAGATTTCATTAGAGTCTCAAAAACCTCAAGATTCAACTAAGATATTGGAACAAGTCCAAATTTGGAAACATATTGCAAGTGCAGGTAAGTCTCAATCAACAAATGTAAACTCTCCAATAGAAGATTTGGTCTCAAGGAGTGACAAACTCCCTAAAGGAGAACGAACTTGCACTAAGCAACCAGATTGCAGAAAGAAGAATGCGGGAAGAGATTCTCTAGTGACAAAAATCCCACATCCAATGGCTAAAAGAGGGGGAAAAAATCACCAAATTCTTCCACAAATCCATGGTTCAACATTGACACACCAATCACATCACCCATCTAGTCTCGGAACAAGGGACCAAAATTCAACAACATGCAGACATAGAAAAAGAGATGTTGTCCTACTACAAAAATATTCTAATGGAACCCCCAATCGACAAAAAGCAAGCCATCAATGAAATTCTCAGGCATATCCCCAAGGAGGTCACCAAAGAGTAGAATGAGGAACTCACGAGACTGATCACTCAGGAGGAAGTTGACCAATCTCTTAAGGATACCCCATTGGGCAAAGCTCCAGGACCGGATGGTTTCACCTCAGACTTCTTTCACTATTACTGGAACATTATTTGAGGATATTTTTGGGAAATCATTGAAGACTCCATATGCTCCAGGAAGGTTCTTCAAGCACTCAATGTGACCTTTCTCACCCTCATACCCAAAGAAAAAAATAACACCTCACCCTCGCACTTCCGACCTATTTCCCTTTGCAACGTCATCTACAAACTCCTAACAAAAAGAATCGCAACTTGCCTCAAACCTATCATTCCATTCCTTATATCTTCGGACCAGTCCAGTTATGTGGAAGGAAGACAAATCCTAGATAGCGTAATACTGACCCACAAAATCATTCACTCTCTACACTCAATAAAAACTTAAGGTATGCTCCTAAAACTGGATCTCTCTAAAGCCTTTGATAAGTTAAGTTGGAGCTATTTGATATGAAACTTCCTTTCCTTTGGCTTTGATCCTACATGGGTCTCCTGGATTGTCAATCTTACCTCCTCAACCTTGTTCTCCATTCTCATCAATGGTGTTCTAACAAATCCTTTCTCCCCCTCACGAGGAATAAGGCAAGGTGACCCACTCTCGCCCTTCCTTTTCATCCTTATGGCAGAAGGACAAAGTCGTACTATCAAGGAAACCATCATTGATAAGTCTCTCTCTGTCCTCACCCATCATGGCATCTCTGCCCCTATATCCCATAGACAATTCATCGATGACATTCTTCTCATGGGACTTTCTACCACAAGAGAAGCTCTATGTTTCAAATTCATCATCAGTCTCTTCTGTGAATCCTCGAGCATGGAGGTGAACATGAAAAAATCCCAAGTTTTGTTCTTCAATACACCTCCTCACATCCAAAACCACCTCGCCCAACTCCTGGGATTCACCCATAGTACCCTCCCCTCTGTTTACCTAGGAATCCCCCTCATTGATAATCCACTAAGAAATGCTTCCTGGGACTCCCTTATTTCCAATTTCCTAAAGAAACTTTCCTCCTGGACTTTCTGATCCCTCAATGTTCGTGGGTGCCTCATTCTTCTAAAATCAGTCCTTTAGGCCCTCCCAGTCTACACTTTCTCTGCCCTAGCTACCCCAAATTTCATACTCAACACTCTAAGAAACATAAAAAGAAGCTTTCTCTAGCAGGGCACTAAAGAGGGGAGAAAATTTACCTTGGTAAGCTGGCAAAAAGTCTACAAACCAAAGATATTAGGCGGCCTTGGCCTCAAAGACCCATCCATTCTCAATAAAGTCCTCAGTGCAAAAATTTGGTGGCATTGGTTAAAGAGACCCCAATACCTCTCCCCGAAAAAGAGCTCATCAGATGGAGTGGTCAGTGCCCGGGCTCACTCATCTAGAATGAGGCCAGAAACAATCGAGGACTCATCACAAACCACTCATTCTGGGAATTTGAAAGCGGATCTTTAGGGATTTTTTAAAGTGATTCTTGGAAACAACTCCCAGCCCTAAAGATAGATACAAATCTCAGCACCTTCATTCCCTTCACCACTGAAGCAAGACTCACCAAAGTGAAGAATTACTGGATGACTCGAGATCTAAACGACCCCCCTAATGAGAGTCTCATCCTTAACTCCTAGAAGCTTAGCATCCACCCCACGATATCCACCGATGTCCAATGTAAGCATAGCCCCACCCATTGGGAAGCTCCACCTATAGGGTTCCACAAACTAAACTTCGATGGGGCGTTCAAAGGGAATCCAAGATCTACAAGATACAGTGTTGTCATTCGTAATAAGAAAGGGGAAATCCTACACATTACGAAAGGAAACCTTGGGCACAACACTAACAATGCTGCAGAAGTCTGGGGACTCCTCTGTGGACTACAAGTGGCCACAAAACAAGAGCTATTTCCTATCATAGCTAAGAGGGACTCACAAATTGTCATCAATCTCCTCATCCATTTCCTTAATGGGGCTGACCCGGAGAAAGTTTCTCCCAGCTGGAGACTCATGAACGAGCTTATCAGAATCAAATCCACTCTCCAACCACATTGGGTAATCCACCCCTCACGTGTTCGGAGAACGACGAATCAAGTGGTCGACATGCTGGAAAATATGAGAGTCGAGATGGAGGAGGGTGTCTTCGCATGCTCTCCCACATTGAATCCCTCCTATCCCACAGTCATTGCTTGCAGAAACATAGAAAGCATCAAGGATCAGCCCCCATATGGGGTGTTTTTAGGTTCTACAGACAACGAGGACAAGGGGAGGCCACCTGGAAGGGCGTTCAGCCACCTGGTGCCCATCCAGTCCCATCCCACCCTCTCCATCAACTCATGATCGTCAACACACTGCTGACACCCTTCACTCCTCCGACGCGCACTTGCAATACCACGAGATGGATTCTCTGGAATGCAGGTGACTTCATGTCTCTATGTGGGGTTTCTCTCGATGCACTTGATCATCTCCCTGCTCACTCTCCAGTGCGTAGTTTTCTCAAAAACCTACTCTTCACTCCCAAGCGCTCTGTGTACAATTCACCTCCCCTCTGTGTTCATTTCGCCTCCTCTCTGTGTACAATTTGCCTCCCCTTTGCAAGATCGGGCCTTAACTCCTTCCCAAGCTTGACTCTGGCATTTGGCATGCCTCACCCTAGGGGCAAACCAAAATAGGGCATCGCCTGGTATGAGGCCAGGGGAAGAAAAGCGCCCACCCCTGACCATCCTTCTAAGGCTGAGATTCCCCCAGCCATTCCGCCAGTTGACGTGCCCATTCACGACCATCCACCTGAGGTGAACCTTTTTCCGAACCTGGGCCTTAAGGATGTGGCAACTCGCCTTCCTCCCCATGTAGCATAACTTCCCCTCGGTACTAGCCCTAATCAAAATGCCCATCCATGATCAGCCTCTCATTTACCCCATGACAAGGCTCTCTCCCCTAGTGAACCCCTATGGTTGTAGGGTCAAGAGGTTCGACCTCTATGGAAATTAGTTTGGTTATGTGCCTCCCCCTCCCTCCCCCTCTCATCGTCCTCTGCCTCTTCCTTCCCCCCCTTTACACCCA
>ML778427.1:287450-305749 GCA_009831015.1 Picea engelmannii
TCCTTGAAATTGTTCCATCGATGTTATTCAATAGGTGATTCGAGGATCAGATAGGAACTCTGAAAACTCGAGATCGAGATATCATGCATTTACCTATATTGGATTGGCTCAGTCCAGTTTAAAATATTTGTTCCAACAAAGAATCTTCGAAACCCAATTTGTTTTTGAAAGGATGATGGATGAAAAATTGTCCGCAATTCATCATATACTTTTTGATCATATAGGGTGCTTGGAAATGGTCGAAATAGTGAAATAGGAGGATTGCTATTACTGTAGCCCTTGGAAAGTCTTCTAAAGAAGAAAAAACTTTATTCGATACTGTTGATGATTGGCTACGCAGAGACCATTTCATTTTTGTGGGTTGGTTCGGTCTATTGCTCTTTCCTTGTGCCTATTTTTCCTTAGGTGGATGGTTCACGAGTACAACCTTTGTGACTTCATGGTATACTCACGGATTGGCCAGTTCCTATATGGAAGGTTGTAATTTCCTAACTGCCGTAGTTTCTACTCCTGCTAATAGTTTAGCACATTCTCTGCTGCTATTATGGGGTCCCGAAGCACAAGGATATTTTACTCATTGGTGTCAATTAGGTGGTCTATGGACCTTTGTTGCTCTTCATGGTTCCTTCGGTATAATAGGTTTCATGTTACATCAATTTGAACTTGCTCCATCTGTACAATTGTGACCTTATAATGAAATTGCATTCTCTGCTCCAATTGTTGTCTTTGTTCCTATATTTTTTATCTATCCATTGGGCTAGTCCGGTTTTTTTTCACACCTCGTTTTGGTGTCGCAGCTATTTTCCAGTTTATCCTCTTCTTTCAAGGTTTTCATAATTGGACCTTCAATCCATTTCATATGATGGGAGTTGTTGGAGTATTGGGTGATGCCCTTCTATGTGCTATTCCTGGTGCTACTGTGGAAAATACTTTATTTGAATATGGTGATGGTACAAATACGTTCTATGCTTTTAACTCGACTCAAGCTGAAGAGACTTATTCCATGGTCACTGCTAAGCGCTTCTGGTCCTAGATTTTTGGGGTTGATTTTTCTAATAAATGTTGGTTACATTTCTTCATGTTATTTGTGCCAGTGACTGGTTCATGGATGAGTGCCATTGGAGTAGTTGGTCTAGCTCTAAACTTGCGTGCCTATGATTTTGTTTCCCAGGAGATCCATGCAGCAGAAGATCCTGAATCTGAGACTTTCTACACTAAAAATATTCTCCAAAACGAAGGTAGTCGTGCTTGGATGGCAGCTCAAGATCAACCTCATGAAAACCTTATATTCCCTTAGGAGGTCTTACCCCATGGAAACACTCTTTAATGGAACTATAACTTTAGCTGGTCATGATCAAGAAACCACTGGTTTCGCTTGGTGGGTCGGTAATGCCCGACTTATCAATTTGTCTAGTAAATTTCTTGGGGCTCACATGGCTCATGCCGGATTAATTGTATTCTGGGCCAGAGAAATGAACCTATTCGAAGTGGCTCATTTCGTGCCAGAAAAGCCTATGTATGAACAAGGATTGATTCTACTTCCCCATCTAGCTACTCTAGGATGGGGAGTCGGTCCTGGTGGGGAAATCGTGGACACTTTTCCATATTTTGTATCTGGAGTACTTCACTTAATTTCTTCTACAGTTTTAGGTTTTGGTGGTATTTATCATGCACTCATAGGACCTGAAACTTTAGAAGAATCTTTTCCATTCTTTGGCTCTGTATGGAAAGATAGAAACAAAATGACCACAATCTTGGGTATTCACCTAATCTTGGTAGGTGTTGGTTCTTTTCTTCCAGTGCTCAAGGATTTGTATTTTGGAGGTGTATATGATACTTGGGCTCCCGGCAGTGGATATGTAATAAAAATTATGAACCTGACTCTTAACCCAAGTGCTATATTTGGTTATTTACTAAAATCTCCTTTCGAAGGAGAAGGATGGATCGTTAGCGTGGAAAATATAGAAGATGTAATTGGAGGACATGTATGGTTAGGTTCCATTTGTATCTTCGGTGGTATCTAGCATATATTAACCAAACATTTTGCATGGGCTCGTCGCGCATTCGTATGGTACGGAGAAGCTTATTTGTCCTATAGTTTAGTGGCTTTATCTCTCTTTAGTTTTATTGCTTGTTGTTTCGTTTGGTTCAATAATACAACTTATCCCAGTGAATTTTATGGGCCCACCAGCCGAGAAGCTTCTCAAGCTCAAGAATTTACTTTTCTAGTTAGAGACCAATGTCTTGGAGCTAGTGTGGAGTCTGCCCAAGGACCTACTGGGTTAGGTAAATACCTTATGCGTTCTCCGACTGGAGAAATTATATTTGAAGGGGAAACAATTCATTTTTGGGATCTTCGTGCTCCCTGGTTGGAACCCCTAAGAGGCCCTAATGGTTTGGACCTGAGCAAGTTGAGAAAATACATACAGCCTTGGTAGGAACGACGTTTGACAGAGTATATGACTCATGCTCCTTTAGGTTCTTCAAATTCTATGGGTGGTGTAGCTACTGAAATCAATGCGGTGAATTATGTCTCTCCCTGAAGTTGGTTAGCCACCTCCCATTTCGTTCCAGGATTTTTCCTCTTCGTAGGTCATTTGTGGCATGCGGGAAGGGCTCGTGCAGCTGCAGCAGGATCTGAGAAAGGAATTGATCGTGATTTCAAACCTGTTCTTTCCATGACTCCTCTTAACTGAAACAAGAGATCGAACCAGATGCAAGAGAACTCGATTCAATTTCATTACATCAATCTCCCATATCGGGGGATAGGAATATTTGAAAAGACTCTCTTTCCAACTGGATCCTTGTAGCTCGGCTATCTCTAGTTGAGCTATTCTCTTTTTTTTTACTAGACCGAACTAATAAATGTGATTTTTGAAAAAAAAAAAATAGGAGAGAGAGGGATTTGAACCCTCAATAGTTTTTTAACTATATCGGTTTTCAAGACCGGAGCCATCAACCACTCGGTCATCTCTCCCGGGGACAACTTCTATTCTACCCCTTCGGGTAATATCTAACTATAAGCGTAAGGTTGGGCCGATACCAACCATACCTATTACATATGATGATTTATCATTATAATCTGGAATGGAAAAAAGAAACGAATTTGCCTCTCCTCTCACACTAAAATATCAAATTGAAAAAGTTTGAAAAACTCGATCAATTTATGGTCAAATCCTTTCCATAGTGCATTTGATCAGAATTGAAAATTGGGGATCGGATGGTATAGTCTATTCAATCTATTGGGAGCTTGTAAGATCACAACCATGACTATTACTTTCCAATCGACTGTGTTTGCATTAATTGCTATTTCATTTTTACTAGTGATTGGTGTACCTGTTGCACTTGCCTCTCCCAATGGTTGGTCAAGTAGCAAAAATTTTGTATTTTCGGGTGTATCATTATGGATCGGATCGGATCAGTCCTTTTTGTAGGTATCCTTAATTCTTTCATATCTCAGATCTTTTCTAGATGTTTTAGGTTAAAACTCCCCCCCCCCTCCTGGAGGGCTTTATAGCTCTTCTGAAGGGCCTTTTCCTTCAGGTCCAAGGAGGAGAGGTTTTTCGTAATTGAAAAAAGAATTGGACCATTAAGAAATGGTATCTACTTACAAATGGTATTGAACATATATGTATTTTACATATTATGTTCAAATTATATGAATATATCATATATTCATAATGAATAAAATGCAGGTATGGTTGAATGGTAAAATTTCTCTTTGCCAAGGAGAAGATGCGGGTTCGATCCCCACTACCCGCCATTTTCAAATGGAATATGAAAATGAATAGTTCATGTATTGATTGTATCTTTTCTTTTCCTCACTTTTCATTCTATTATAAAATGAGAATGAAGAGAGTAATCCTTTCTGGACCAAAATACTTCTTATCTTCTGGTCTGGCGCAGACGGGATTTGAACCTGTGACCTCAAGGTTATGAGCCTTGCGATCTACCAAACTACTCTACTCCACACTATTGATTGATATAATAAATAGAATTGGTACACCAAACAATCATGGGATATACTATCCCTATCCCTGATAGGGATAAAGGTACTTTTTTATTATCACAAAAAACTTCAATAACTTTTTTTCTTTTCCTACCAACTCGATTTTGTTATCCCGGGCAATAAACATGTGTGGGCCATCTCATGGAGTATGTGTCTGAACAATCCAAAGTCTCGATAGTTGGCTCTAGGTCTTCCAGTTGAAGAACAAAGTCGATGGATACGTGTAGGTGCACTATTATGTGGTGAAGATTGTGATTTCTATGAATTTCCCATTTGTCATCCAATGATGAAACTTTGCTTTCTTCCTCCAAAGATTGATGAATCAAATGATATTTTCATTCCAATGCTTGTCTCTTCTTCTCTCTCTGAATGAGACTCTTTCTCGCCATAATAGTTCAGTCGGTACTATTACCTACAAATAATCAAAATATAGATCAGATTTTAGATGGAGAAATATTACGTTGATTACTTTTTCTCTGTGGGGTATTGTCATTGATACAATAATATCCCATGTTAATTGCTAGGAACATGTGAGGTATATGGATAACCTAATAACGAACGTTTTGTAAGGGGACTACAGAAGGCTACCGTAAAACAAATGATCCTCCTTTTAAGGAGATTTGGAACTATTATATGTCCAAGGTTCAATATCAAAATCATTTTCAAAGTTTTCCCTGATTGTTTCAACAGAAAATTAAAAATACCTTGACCTTTTTAGAATAGGTTTGAGTCAAATAGCAATGATAAGAAACACTTTTTTTATACACTATTTTGTAAACCTAAGGACTTGATGGTATAGATATGTAAAATACAGGATTTCCAATCATAGCAAAAGAAAGAAAGGGAACATATACTCAATCGAGAGTGAGTAAATAGAATTATATGCATAAAGAATATATCTCATCTATGCAGATAGAATCATGTGGAAATTCGTATGTACGGTTTGGAGGGAGATATTTCATACCTTTAGAGATCCACCCTACAATATGGAGTCAAAAAGCCAAAATAAGTCAATGCAGTACTACTTTATTAATGTATTATTAATGTATTTCTTTATTGGTGTATCAATATTATACTAATGTATTAATACTTTAGTAATGTATCCACTACAATATTTAATGTATTACTAATATATTATTTTATTACTAGTTTTTTTTCTTTATAAATGTACTATTTTTTTTTTTTGTTTGTTAATTTGTGCGGAACTTGTTGGCTACACAATTAACCTGTGGCTTGAGAAACCGCGACTCAGGGGCATCTAAGCCATCAAAATCACCCTGGGATCGCACCCGTTCTGAGCCACACCAACCCTTAACATGGTTGGATTTTTTGTCCCCGCAAGTTTCGAACCTGTGACTTTAACATCACGGAGTGGCTTAACAACACACTCCGTCACCTACTGTCCTACACCTCGGGGACTTATAAATGTACTAATTAATAATATATTAATGTATTAATTAATTAATACATTACATCATTAATTTATCAATCAATTAATACTTTACATTACACGATAATGTAAATCAATATTTTAATTTATACATTACTTTTATATACTGCATTAATGTAATACATTAATAGGCCATTAATTTACATACATCATTACGTTAATATAAAACATTAATTATGTATTAATATATTAATTGTCGTCCCCATTGCATGTCGGTCGTCAACTAGAAAAAACCACTTTATAAAAGTGGTTGATATACGCTGATCGACATCATTTTCCACCATTCCAAATCAATGGCGTCGATCAACGTATATCAACCACTTTTATAAAGTGGTTGTTTCTAGTTTAACTTTTCTTACATTTTCAAGATCTGTACGACGAATGATCGAGATCCCTAGGATTAAAAGGGTAATTGGTCATGGTGGTAAGGATGCGATGACCCAAGGTGATGTGAGTTTGAAGGTCACATCAATATTTTCCATCACAATAAGATATGATGGTGAGAGTGGATGGTGGGAAAAAGATGCATCGTAAAAATGTTAGACACAGAGGCTAGGATAGATATATAAGTTTACTGTAAGCATCTAAAGAAGGGGTATTGGTTGAAGTATCATGGCCTATTTAGTCAACTATGTTGGATATATTAATTATAATTCATGAACTTTACGTCTCCACTGAATCGTTGTTTTAGAGTGTTATTAATGAGTCAATGTTTAATCTTTCTCGAGCCCTAAAAATTAGATAGAGTCAATCAAAATTATGTTGGCAAGCAAGATTGTTATTAATGAGTCGATCTTTAATTTTCTCGAGCCTTGAAAATTAGATAGAGCCAGTCAAAATTTATTGTTGTCTTAAATATTTGAGTCAGTTAGCTTCTACAGGATGTCTCAGTCTTAGTATTTATATTTGTGACTCTGTAAAAAGACAATAAGTACTTGATACATAGAAGACACAACATTCAAGAGAGTTGGAGAAGTCTAAGAGCACAAGCTCTATTTTTAAAAGTATGCAGAAATTGTTGGAGCCAAACCTCTACATAGTATTTTGTAAGAGTGCATAGCACCCAAGATGGTAATACATTAAGTATTTGTGTTGGTATATTTATGAGTTGTGCACATGAATGATTTTAAGTTCTGAGTTTTGTTGTATGAAAACACTTTGAAAATACTTTCTATTTGTATCTATAATCTTAAGTGTTGAAAATATATATGTTATATTATGTGCTAAGAGTAGCACAATGTTAATTTTATTATTAAAATTTATTTGTTAGTGTTATCATAATAATGCGCACTCTACAGTGCAGTTTTGGAATTGTGCAGTAAGCTCTGAGAGCTCAACGATGAAGCATTGAACCACACAGTCTTTAGAACTAAGTTGCGCAGAGTGGGTATGCACGCTCTAGATCCAAGATGTGGTATTAGAGAAGGTTTATGAGAGTAGTTTTCAAGAGAATTTTTAAAGAGAAGAAACCATGTTGTAAGGTGATTTTTAACATTTTAAATTATGACTTCTACTTCAAAAATGCAACCTCCCACTTTTATAGGTAAAACTTATGATTTGTGGTCCTTAACCATGAAGGAAATATTTCGGGGTCAATATGTGTGAGAGCTCGTTCAAAATTGCTATCTGGAACCAACAGATAATGAAGCATACAATGCCTTCACACAATATGAGAAGGATGCCTTAAAAGATGAAAGAAAGAAGGATGGAAATACAATGTTTTACATATATCAAGACATGCATGAGAAAAGAAAACCAAGGAAGCATGGGACATATTACAAACTTCTTATCAAGGTATGGACAAAGTCAAGACTTCAAAATTACAAATTCTTAGAATATATTTTGAAACTTTGTCAATGAAAGACACAGATTTAGTAGAACCCTTTTACACCCATGTTAGTGGCCTGATAAATCAGATTATGTCTCATAGAAAAACCATAGAGGATAGGAAGGTTTTTGAGAAGGTATTGTTGGGAAATTTATTTGTTGTATTAAAGTCCCACTTAAGTGTCAACCAGGTTCGTAAGCTAATGAACTGCAGCCACCGTATGTGTAGGAAAAGGAAAAAAATATATCCCAGCTTGTCTTTCAAAGGAGAAAGAGAGTTGTATGACCTACCAATCATTCATTGAAATATAAAGAAACTTGACAAAGAGAAAACTCAAAATACTATTACACTCCACACAACTAATCAATAATAAAGACAAAGAAGCATTCCTCTATCTCAAATGTCTAAATCATATTCTACTTGTGGGAAGCAATCACCCTTCTAGAAAAACAGGAAGGAAACAAGAAACTGATTGAAAACATAGTAGTAATTACCCACACAGGTGTTTGTATTAGTAAACAGGATGAGTCCAATAAAATCCTCATATAATTGTGTTACTGACCTATAATAAGACTAACGAACTTTGAGAGTAATTCTCAATGTCTAACCTATCCTCAACCTAAAACACTTACTTCACTACAAGCATGGCAGACTCTTTGGTGCTACTTCATTCTTACACCCAAATAGTAATTTGAAGTGCAGAGGAATGAATCTAAACAAGCCTTGCCACAAATATTGACACTTCGATTGGTGGGCTAAGTAATGAGATTAACGCTACTTTATAAAAGAAAGTTTACAACTACCAGCAAGAGAATCTAAATACATGGCTTGCACTCAATTGAAACTAAAATCTTGTCCCCTTAAATATTATCCTACTTTTACTCAAACACTTCTAGATGTCACACAACACTCAACAAGAAGGAAAACCCAAACCAGATAGATAAGTTCATGTTAATAACTTGAATATTTGTGTCCTTAATACTACAAAATCATAATATGAAGATATCAACAAAAGCCTTTGTGAATACAATTCAATTCTTGAACAGTCAAGAAGTATTTAAATTTTTCATGATATGTGACCAGGTCATCACAAAGCTTTTATTAGTTTTTGATATTAATCTTTCCTATTCAAGATAAAAAAAAATGAGTTAGTCTTTTAAGAAGATGAGATTTACAGTATGATCATGCCATTCATTCCAGGTCTCGACTACATTGACAAACAAATCTTTATTAATCAAAGATAACACTTTAAGTTATTTTAATATAATTCTAGGTCAACACACACATAGTAGATTTTAACCTTGTACAATATTTTACTACAAACAAATTTTCAATAAAATAACAGAAAATATACAATGGAAACTATGCACATTACATAGAGATTTTTTCCCTGGAAACCCATACTGGGAAAAACATCATATTTTATATTCATTCATAGTGTTACATTGTTTACAATACAATATACATATAGGAGATACTATCATCCAAAACCCTAAACCAATGACTTGGATTAGTCAACAACCCTAATTCCTTGAACGGAAATAGAAAACCATTGGCAAAAACCATGTGCCAAAAAACCACCCAACAATGGACACAAAAATTGAGGTGACACAAAAGAGGCAAAAATGTGACACTAGAGCTAGTCGTGCGAAGAATGTAACACATACCCAACACATGATATGTCCTAAAGCTCAAAAGATACATATTTTGTTTTCCCTTCTTTTGACTTTATTACCGATGTTATTCAACCATGCTTGATGAACATGCCATACACACAATAATATTGTGGAGTCAGTCAAAATCCTAAAATGATATAACATTAGAAGATAGTATATATATATATATATATATATTCCAATTTTTTCTAAAGAAATAAACACGTCACCTTAATGCCTCAATTTCAGTCCCAACATCGTATGTGATGACAGATCAAACATGCTAATATGGATGTCCATTGCTTCCAAATCTAAATAGTGCTCACATCCATTTACATATATCATGTGTAGTATTTTGTGGTGAAATCACCCAAGCTATTTGAACCCCATTACAATCATAAAAAACAACCAATGTGTAAAGTTGATACTACATTCAAAAGAAGACATAATTATAATTATATTTAAAGTGAAAGCATTGAAATGATGATGAACAAATGAATATGATTAATGATAAATATGTACTTACTCCATACTTATTTGTATTAAATGTTGAATCCATTGATATCACATTGTTGTGTGAGTGTTTGACCATCATTGAATGCATCCACTTTGTTTGTATACCTATTATAAAAGGGACGTTTTGAACATCTTGTTTTTGGTAGAAAAAAAATCTCTCAGGAGAATCATTGTACTAACACTCCACACTCGTTGGATCGTTTTCATCCTTCACATATTCTAACATTTTTATATCATTGTAATTGTTTAAGATATCTTGTCTTTTCATTAAGGCATATCAATTTATCCATGTGAACAATTCAACATATTCATATTGTATGTATGAGATGAACTTCTCCCATATCATTGTAACATTAAAACGATTTTGAATCACATGTTGCACACTAGCTCATATATCCATGGTAAAATGTGGTGCATAATTGAATGTATGAGGCCTACCGATTGCATCACTCCCATGGAAGGCAACATTAGATTTTATCAATATGTATACATGCAGTGTATGTTATAACAACATCATTTGGATTGAGTTGAAGTTGTCATATGGTCAAGTGACATTGACAAAAAAATTTAATTCTTTGACATGGATTGCACCTTTTCTTCCCATATTCTAGTGCATTCATGGTAATTTATTGCATGGGCACCAAACCATATGTACACCAATAGCTATATATGAAAAATTACAAAAAACCAGATAAAACATTTATGTATGTTTGACATAGTAAACTAGAAATCAAAACTTATAAATTTATTGAAAATAAATATGAAGACTCACATAACATACTCTACATACGTTCCCAAATCAGTCTCTTTGATATCCTCCATTTTTTTACTTCATCGAACAACAAATTGAGTAGGCACACTCTCTCTTGTTTCCTCCCCATTTATAAAATCTTCAAGTGGATAATACTAAATAATTGTAAATTGGTCCCCAAACTTATGTCCATGTCAAATTTTTTGTTGAAAACTCCATCATATCTTCAACGTCTTGAACCTCCAAGTCAATAATTTCTTCCCACTTCTTCATTCTTGAATACCTATACAAATGTCATTGAAAACTGAAATGGTTTTAATAAATATTATAATGTTGTATAATGGATTTTTTTTATAGTATAAAGATTTAATTTATTCTAAACTAATTAAATATGTTTTTGAAATTATTAAATATAACTAAAAAATTATTCTTAAATTAAATTTCTTAAACTTTATATATATATTAAAATCAATTACATTTATAAAATAAAATAAAAAAACAAAATTATAATAATCACTTAAAATCTATTATAAAAAATATAAATTAAAATAATAAAAATGTATATTCATTTTTAAAATAAATATTGGAAGTCACAAATTCAATTATATTATACTTTCTTTGTATTTAATTTTCATTAGAGAATTCCTTCCCACTAATTCCCTCCAACTTCTTCATTCACACTAATTTCCTCCAACTCCTTCATTAATGAACATCTTTATAAATTATATATAAAAAAAATGGTTTCAATAAAATAAAGTTATTCTTAAACTAAATTTCTATACATTCTTTTAAATTTCTCCAACTTTAATTATTTTTATTATTATTAAAATATATTGTTAAAATAAAAATAAATAAATAAACATTTTCTAAAAATTTACATTATTTGAATTTAAAAAAAATATAAGAATACTTTAAAGTTTATTGTAAACCTTGTATTTAATAAATATTATAATAATATTTTAAAGTTTATCATAAATAATATACAATTCATAGAAAAATAAAATGGTTTCAATAAATATTATGATGTTATGTAATTATTATTATTATTATATTTTATTTTATTTATTTATTGACATAATATGAAAATTTAATATGATGTTATGTAATTATTATTATTATATTTTATTTTATTTATTTATTTATTGACATAATATGAAAATTTAATGTAAATTAGTTAAATATTATTTTTGTATGGAAAATATATTCGTAAATTAAATTATAAATTATTTTAAATTTTTTAAACTTAGTTATTGCTTTAGCATATATTTGGAAAAGAGGATTAGCCTTTGGCTAGAAAGTCACAAGAAAAGAGCTAAATGATAGCTCGTGTTTAAGAGATATCATCCAACTGTAGACCATCCTGATACCTTTAGGATCATTGCAGAGGAGTTCCGCAATACTAAAACCAATCTTTTTTGTTGTTTTGTTGACTTTATAAAATCTTTTGACATGGTTCCTAGGAAAACCCTTTGGAATATGTTGGAAGAGATAAATGTGTCTATTGAGTTGAGGGTTGCTACAATAAGGATGTATGAGAACATTATTGCTAAGTTTAAAAACACTCAGGGCTGGTCAAAAGAGATTAACTCCAATATCGAAGTCAAAGAAGGTTGTCCCTTGTCCCCTGCCCCTTATGGCATATACATTGACAAGTTAGAAGGTTGCTTGGAAAAATCAAGTTGTGTCGGCCCTACTCTCTGTTGATGTTTGGAAAAAATCGGGAACACATTCTCTTAGAATAATAATTATTAATATAATTATTGATTATTAAATATCATATAATAAGTAAATGATAATAATAAATAGTTATTGATTATTCAAGGGACGCATCCTTTCATGGATGGTAACCGTATGTTCCCTATATATGGAACACTCATCATTGTAATAATATATTGATGATATATCATATGAATAAAAACAACATGGTATCTTATAGTCATCAATCTTCTTCTTTATGTTGATGATATCGTTCTTATGGCAAGGAGTCCCCATGATCTTGAAAACCAACTACGAATCCTAAATGTTTTTTTCTTCAATATGGGTATGATTGTTAATACTTATAAGACTAAGGTCATGATTATTAAATCCAATAAAATCCCTTATGATATCTTCATACATGACAACAAAAACTTGGAGGAAGTGACTTCATACAAATATCTTGGAATTGATATTCTCCACAAGTTCAATTGGAATTATTGCATTGAGAAAAGGATTATTGGGGGATGGAAAGCTTATTATGAGCTTGAAAAAATTGTAAATCAGTTGATCTTTGGAGTTGGGAAAATAATAAACTCCTATTTGAGACTCTTGTTACACTGATTATTCTTTATGGATGTGAATTATGGGGTTGTAGTATCTCTTGTGAATCCTGGAGAAAGATAGAGTAAATACATAAGAATTTTATAACCTATAATCTCAAAATTAAAGGAAATACACCCTATCCCATCCTCCTCTTAGAAACAAGCCTCACCCCCATTGACATCATGGCTATGATGAGATACCTAATGTATAAGAACAAGTTAAAGAACATAGAAGACAAGAGGCTTCCTAAAATTGCTTAAAAAATGAGTCATCACCACCATTGACTCAAGTGAGGATGGCATAAAGATGCTCGGTCTTGGCTAAACTATTGGGGGATCATGGAAGGCACCATTTTTTAGAATAAAGATACTATTAAAAAAACGTCAAATCAAAATTTAAGGAGAAAATGTGGTGTGATAAAGATTTAGAGGAAAAAACAAAATTGAAGTAGTATACGAATGTAATCAACCCTAATATAGAAGATCAAAATTATCTGTCTATTTTTCCAAGTGTAAAGAAAAAAATAAGCATTGCCAAGATAATAACAAATTCTCACGAGCTCCATAGTGAAATTGGTGGTTGGTCAATTCCTAAAACGCCATAGGATGAAAGAGTGTCACCTTTGTGACACTAAGAAGGTTGAAGATGAAAAGCACTTTCTCTTAGATTCTCCAACCTATACCCATATTAGATCTCATTTTCAAAATATTTGTCACACTACCAACCTTCCTAACCTCTTAACTAAACAAAAGTATGGTGATCTTGGAAAGCTTCTCTTAATGTTTTTAGAGCTCACACAAACAAAATTATAAAGAATCTCAGGTAATCACTTACCCTCTTAACTTTCGATAGACCAATTCGGTCTTAGTGAAAGTTAAACATCATCATCATCATATTAAAATAATAAAATGAATAACATTTAAAAAACATATTATTCAAATTATACGAAATTCTAATAATAACTTAAAATCTATCATAAACATTTCATCATAAAAATAAATTAAAATAATAAAAACATATATTTGTTTTTTAAATAAATATTCAAAACCACAAATTTAATTATATTTTCTTAGTCATAAATTTTCATATCAATAATTTCTTTCCACTATTTCATTCATGAATATCTATACAAATTGCATAGAAAACTAAAATATTTCAATAAATATTATAATGTTATCTAATACAATTCTTCAAAATATAAAAAATAATTTATTGCAAACTAATTAAGTAATAATTTAGAATGCATTAAACAAAGTATAAAAAATAATTTATTGCAAACTAATTAAGTAATAATTTAGAATGCATTAAATGCCCTTGGAACCTAATAAAGAAAACAGATCTTACAATCATTTGGGAAACCATCATATCGAAAGCGTATAATATTAATAGAATAATGCAAATAGATTCTATTATATTACCCAACGCGTAAAGATTCGGAGACAGATAGTGCCGATATCCACCCAAGAGAACCGATTTGTTTGTATTAAACACTTTAACTTGAACGACATTAAACACCTGAGCGTGACGATAGGGCGAATCCCAATTATCCAGTCGGCTGTGGAAAAGAAATATTTTCCGGGTGGGGCTGAAAGATAGTTGTTGTTCGGATATCGATACGATTGTAACATAGGCATGCGCGGATTCACCTACAGAGATGCAGGTTTATCATACGACGAGCAAAAATGGTTAACATGCAAGTACTGATTGATCAGATGAAAGTCAATAAGAAAAAGTTAATCTTAAATTAATTTTTTTGAATTATTTTAAATTTCTTAGAATTTAATTATATATATATATATATATATATATATATAATTTTATTTTGTAAATAAAAGAAGGACCTTATATTAAATCATGATTATACAACTGTACTTTGTTTGGAAGCCACCTGTTCCACCACATGAGGGAAACCATAATAGGTGGATCCAAGCGATGATATGTCTATCATGGATGAAATATAGTTTACAAAAATTCTGCAGAGATCTGAAAGTTTCAACATGAACCCTATTCCATCTAACTAGCCTAGGGCTGGCTTTATTCAGAGCTTCCATAGCTAATATAATTACAAAACTGGAAAAAAGAGTCAAAATTAAATCAGTGTCCATTCTAAAACTGTAATTGACAAAAAAACAGAGTCAAGGGTGAGTCTCGTCAAGCCATTGGGGAACCTAGATGTCCATGAGAGGTGTATGCCAGAACAAACTTATGCTTGGAAGTGGGGCAACGTGCTTGCATTGGGGCTTCTGTGAACACCTCAAACAACAAATCTAGTCATTGATTGATTGTCCTTTGGCCATGCACCTGTTTGTCCTGGCGTTGTCAGATGTCGAAGAGGAGATCAAGATGCTCCTCTACCAGATGATAGGCAGAGTGCGAGTCCTCCTCCCCTTTGTCTGTGCCTATATCTTCCACTGCAGTTGGGTCCTCCCCTACATCTATTAATTTCCATCTTGGAGGGATTTCCTCCTCCACTATGTAGCCTCTGTCTCCCCACTAAGGCTCAGTTAGGGGAGCAAGAAGGCTGGTGGCATTGTCATGTTCGCCAAGCTTAGACCTAGTTGCAAAGCTGGAGGTGGCCCGATGTTCACCAAATTCAGGCCTGGATACAAAAATGGAGGTGGTGCCTCTTCATTAATAGGGTTGAGGCACTGAGGTGCCTCTTCCTTCGAAGAGCTAGCTGGAAAATGCATATGCGACGATGGAGAGTACGCTGGGGGGGACAGGGTCTCCATTTTTGGAGTGCATAGCGAAGTTTGACTCTAGAGTGAGGGTGAGGAGGTCTCCATTTTTGGAGTGCACAAGGTCATATGATTGCTTCTGGTATGTCTATGGGGGTGACTAAAATGGGCAAGTAAAGCTGACTAAGAGGTTCTAAGTCTGTTGTCTCGGGTGATGGCATCCTTGTTCCTAGTGTCCTGCCTGGGATTTCCTCGCTCTNGGGGGGGGGGACGCCAGGGGGCTATGGGAGAGAGGTAGTGGCCAAAGGAAGCGAGGATGATGCACATAGTGAAAACTATGAAGCTAGGATGGCCGAGGAGCACCGTGCTATGATCATAACAGGCAAAAAACAGGAAGAAATGAGCACCATGGTTACCTTTAATGTTGTTGGGAGTGATTGAATCCTCTCCCATTGCCATTGAAGGTTGACAGGATTGATGCAGGTGACTAGTACGGGTGGCTTGCCTGGATCGCTCACTATTACATATGACCAAATTTGCCATGATTTTTCATTGTTATTGCCACACTTATCCATCGCAATTTACATGAAAGCAAAGACTATTTTTCGTCGCTATATCCACAAACCAGGTGTTTATGGAAATAGGGGAGAAACTATCCATCCACGTGTCATCACCATCAATATAGGTTTTCCTTATAAATCGTGGCAATAACAACGAAACTTCATCTCAATAGGGATGAAAAACCATGCCAATGTAAAAACAAATGTGGAAAGTTATGACGCAAAAGCATGGCAATAGCAACGAAAATTGATGGCAGAGACAAAACTTATGACACAGATGTTATATGTTTGATGCAAAACCGTGGCAAAGTGAGACGAACTTTGAGAAGATGGATGTTGGGAGTCATTCCCTTACAAAAAAAATGAAGGTTAATGACACTCATATGAATGAAAGAAATCAAAGTTGTTCCCATGAAAAAAGTTGTAACGCTTTGAAAGAATGGTAGATCAAAACAATGGAGCACTTGTTTAAACAAAGACAGTTACACCTATTCAAGTAAAGGTAACTCACCCTATTCAAATGAAGGAACATGATACCATATAAATGAAGAGAAATGGAAATTTTTAACACGAAGGGTAGTTCACACCAAATCAAGTTAGTGTGATCACAATGTTTTTAAATGAAGGGTGATCACACTACTCTAGGTGATAGACTTGGTGGAAAGATTAAAGGGTGGTATGGCATGAACTATTGATATGATCCTACAAGGCTATGTGTGCTTTGTTGCAATCTCTTGCAACTGTGATTTTTCAAGGAAATGACAGACTTGGTGGAAAAATAGAATGCATGGGATTTGAATATAGTAAGGATGTTCTAGTCTGAGCTTGTGGTGATCTAGGACTGATACTTATTTGTATGTTGATGTGAAGAACTTGTTGTAGGGCCTAGGTGATCATTATCCAGTGAAGATGTAATTTCCATGATATGATGTGTTTCTCCTAGAGTGTAAAAAAGAAAAATCCAACTATTAATGTGCACAATGAATATGGAATGTGTTCTATGATAGAAATAATCACTAGTGGTGGTGTGCATCAATGTTGGTGAAGTATACATATGAAGAGACTGTATATAGCCATGTTTGAGTTACATTGAAGGATGGAGAACTAGAGAAGCCACCTAAGGTGTAGTGTCATTATGGTCAATATCTAACTGAGTAGACATAGCAGTAGAATGCTAAGGCTTTGGTGTTGTTGTTTAAGAAAGAATGGCTGTACATATACCTATATAGATATGTAGTTCTAACTAGAGAAACCATCTGAGGTGTAGTTTCTATGTGGACAATATCTGCCTAAGTAGACATAGCAATAAAATGCTAATGTTGTAGTGTTCTTGTTGTTTAAGAAAGAATGGTTGTACATCTACCTATATAGGTATGTAGTTCTAAATAGAGAATCCATCTGAGGTGTGTAGTGTCGATGTGGACAATATCTATATGAATAGACATAGCAATAGAATGATAAGGTTGTGGTGTTGTTTAAGAAAATTTGGTCGTAAATCTAACTCTATATATGTAGTTCTAAATTGCTGGAAAAGTTAGTTAATAATGACATAAATATTATAGCTGGTGAGCAACAATTTCTGAAGGAATTCTTGTATACAAAAGTGTAGTGGTTGGGTGCTAGTTCTTGCGAATCCTACATTGTGCAAACATTATCTGGTAAAAGTCTTGTAATTATCATTGTTGTAGCCAGCGAGAGGACAAGGGAAAACAATTATGGAACTAGGTATAATAGATCATATATGTATTTTTTTAATTGGTGTGTGGTAGAAAAAAAAATATTGAGTTAAAAATCATTGGGGAGGTTTGGGATTTAGAATGAGAATAGAAGAGTGAGAGTGCATCTAGGTAGAAGGATGAGAATGTATTATTTAGAGAGTTTGGAAGAGGTGTAGTGCAACAATATGAGATGAGATGGATTGATGTGATGTAAAAGTGAGAGAGAAAGGTATTTATGTATTATGTTTTGTTGGGTCTTAACATTATAAGGAACAGGTATTGCAAGAGGTGAGTTCATAGTTTTTGTCATATTTATAGAGTTGATAAGTATTGCAATGAGCATATTATAAACAATTTCATTGTTTTTGATTGGGTAGAAGGATGAGAAGGTATCATTTGGAATGTGTGTAAGAGAGAAAGTGAAACCATATGAAATGGTTGGATGTGAGGTATAACTAAGAGAGAAATATATGTATGTAGGATGTCTTGGTCACATCATTACATGGAAAGGGTATTGCAATAAATATGAGTTCATAGGTTTTGTTATCTTTAAAGAGTTGATAGGTATTTCAATGGACATCTTATAAAGCATTTCATTGTTGTTCATATGATATGTTCAAGAGTAAATTAGAGTAATCAAGGGTAGATACATAAGATTCGACATTCTCTTGAAAAATCCCTATGACAAGCGTGACTCCACAATGTTTATTAATGAGAATATGAGTTATGTCCTATTGTACAAATCCCCAATGATAAGGAGAGGGGTGAGGAGTGATGGAAAATGCGATTATTTTGGTTACAATTGTCAAGGATTATAGTGGCAAGTTGGTCTT
>ML778427.1:307742-318984 GCA_009831015.1 Picea engelmannii
GACTACTATGTGTTGGATCATGAATGATAGGTGGTGCTCTAGGAATCCCATGATGGACATAGAAACATACATTATAGTGAGAAGACACAACTATCACAACATACATTACAATGAGACATGTTGGATGCAAGTATCATTCAATTGAAGGCTAGAGTGCACTCTTCACTCCATTATTCATATTATTATCTTCATTCACTCCTATCAGTACATATTCTCCCTTTATCTTCTATCATTTGTTTACTTAGGGTTCATATGTGTTTGTCTGTGTGTGTGTGTGGTTAAGATTTTGTACTAAAAGTATATTATAGTTGTATTGGTCAATGTAAGAATACAAAAAGAGGCTTTTCCCACAGCCTATGATTCATACTTTGTTAAAAAAATTGATGTTTGTCTACCAAAAATGCATTTGTATCCTTTCATGAGGATTGTGAACTTTTACTAGTATAAAGCCTACTTTAAAAAACACGTCAAAACGCTTACCTTTTCATTGTCCTTTCTCCAGATCCATTAGCCCATACAACTTGATAAGAGTTGTCCACATGATGCATTTCCATCACCAAGACATGCATGAATAGAAAAAGACAAACTCTTTATATGAGTAAATAATATATAAGCAATTAAACATGCATTTAGTTACGTAAAATACTCTAGAAAAAAATTAAGTGGTCGCATACCTTAATGAGATTCTCTTTGTTTCGAGAATAGGTTATTCTCTACTGAATAGGGCCAACCATGTGAAGGTGGAAGCTCATATGGCCCCTCCCCCCCCTCACATCGCTCTCAATTTCCCATACCCAACAAATGATTTTCTTTATATAGAAAACATATAGACATTCATGCATAACTAGGATAGTCATAAAAACATATGAACATATAAACATGGAATCATATGAACATCTTAACATCAATAAACATCCAAATGCAAGTCATGAATTTATAACTCTAATTTTTCTTTGATTTATGTTTTTTTACATTCATAAAATTGACAATTGGGGTATCATAATCATCCAAGGACATTGTAATTTGTGTGCCCTGTCCTTCTATTGTTTGTGTGCACTCATGTAACATACTTCTGGTACGTCACTGAGAAGGGCATCGAGTCATATGTTCAGGGTCATGAACTGCAACAACAAAAATGATCATATCGATATGTTGAAATATACTTGAAATAACTAATTCATTATTTTGATTAACATTACACTATTGCTCTTTACCTGTTTGTGTAGTTGTGATAGTTGGTGCATTAATTTCTTGTCCACTTGGTTGATCCTCTCGCAATTCACCCTCTTGAGCTACATGCTTTTCAATTTTGAGAAGATAATATATAAGTATAAGTTAGGAAATAAATATCTACAATCACAGTAAATATTTCTAATTTTGAAGCATACATACTGGAATGGGTACTCTGCTCTACACTATCACTGGACATGTGCACCCTTGTATGACATGGTGTCTGCTGAATACTGTTAGATTCACTACTGTGGTAGCACTGTTTCTTGAAAACAAACACAAATACTTAGTTAAGGGTGATATAATAAAATATGAATAGACTTTACAAGCATGCTACTATGGTTTCCTTATTCATTTGGTTTACTTGCGTGGCTGGGGAGATAGGATTCTAGCCCAAGATTTTTCTATATTCAATCACACTTTTAAAACCATGCTTGTAACCAAGATTTAGGTCCTCCTCGATGGAAGCAATGTCGAACATATTTAACTACAATGCATAACACCATTAAAAATACCAATAACAAAAACATATATTTGTTCGCTACTGTTAAATAAATATTAACCACAGTTAATCATTTAAATCTTACTATTCGAGATTTTAGTTTTCCATGGCCACCCTGCTCTAGTTTATGCTAGCCATGTTTTTCCACTCTGGCCTTGGTTGCTTTGGAGGTGTCTAGTAGCCTACATATGGAATTTTTGAAAAACAATAGATATCGGAATTGTTACTTTAAACATGAAATAAAAACATAAATGATCATATTTCACTGATAATATGACATGTGTTGTACCTTGCTTGACCAACTCGTGGATTTCTTCCTTGTTTTTTAAACAAGTTCTCATTTTCATCCTCTATTAGTGCCTTCCACTCTTTCTCGGGAACCATGGGAGGGATCTCCTGCTTGAGGTCTAATTTCAATTTCTCCCTATACTGGGCCCTGGTATATTTTAAATTCTGGCCGACTAACTTTGTAACCACTTTCTTGTTGAAAGTGTTGTCGAACAAGTTTACCATGTGGTCTATTAAATCATCTTTTTTTTTTCTAACTTGGCCATTCCATCGTGTGCAAATGGTGGGTCCAAACAACTCCAATGCTTTGTCATTTAAGTTTTTATAGAAAACATTGTTTCCTGTAGAAACGTGTTATCCATTGATTTATAATAATCTCAACAAATGTCCATTTCAATTTCATGAAAAAAATGAATAAATTAATTAGCAATTACCTGCAATCTTTTGAATCTTGATTGGAACACGTGCGCCATCCACCAGAAAGGTGACATATAATGATCCGGTGCTTTTAATTCATTATGCTCCATGTAGAATAGTATCATGTCCATCTACAGTGCATTCCTCTCCAAAGTCATGTGGAGTCCTAGGCTTCGGCTCATCATGCTCCAACATGTCTTTCCGGTCAAAATCATTTCACTCATCAATGGATTCGAGGAGAACCTCAGAAGGCTCAAAAAGCCTAACTTGCACTTTACTATGTTGACAATTTTTTTTCATTGGACCATCACTTCTACCTATAACAGTTGGAGGATCAACAGGTTCCCCACGCATGGGGTTTAAAAACTCCTACAAACAATTTTTTTTTCTTTATTAGATCATATACAAAATATAAAACAAAAAACGGATATGAAATTGTCATAGATGATAAAAATATGTCAAGATGCCACTTACCCCAAAAATAGTTATTGTATTTTGTACCTCTACAATTATTTCCTTGTCCTCCTGTGTCAGGGATCTTTTGCTAAGAAAACCTAGATATTCTATGTTAGCCTTCTTCAAGGCCGTTATTACAGTTGTCATTGGGTCAGTCGAATAAAATATTTCATCCTCATAGATATCCTCAGTGGGAACTTTCCCATGTTGACCATGCCACAATACATTGATGAATAAAATTGACGAGATGAACTTTAGCATTTGAGAAATTTAGTTGTTGTAGTCATAAGTTGTTACTGTATTTAACATTTACCTGGTGAGGCATAACGGGTGTCTTTCCATGGTCACCTTGGATAGATGTAGCAGGTGATTTTAGGACAAGGTCACCCTGGACAAATGTTGACACAATAAATCAATCAACAAAAGTTATGAAATTCACCTGTAACATTAAAAAAATGAAATATTGCAGTGATATAAAAAAAAAATAACAAAATTTCATAAATTTAGTTGTTGTAGTCATAAGTTGTTACTGTATTTAACATTTACCTGGTGAGGCACAATGGGTACCTTTCCACGGTCACCCTGGACAAATGTAGAGGGTGATTTTCGGACATGGTCACCCTGGACAGAAGTTGACACAATAAATCAATCAACAAAAGTTATGAAATTCACCTATAACATTTAAAAAATGAAATATTGGAGTAATATCAGAAAATAAAATAATGAAATTTCAGAAATTTAGTTGTTGTAGTCATAAGTTGTTACTGTTTTTAACATTTACCTGGCAAGGAATAGCTGGTGCCTTTCCACGGTCACCCTGGACAGATGTAGCGGGTGATTTTATGCCACGGTCACCCTGGAAAGATGTTGACACAATAAATCAATCAATAAAAGTTATGAAATTCACCTGTAACATTAAGAAAATGAAATATTGCAGTAATATCAGAAAAACAAATAATGAAATTTCAGAAATTTAGTTGTTGTAGTCATAAGTTTTTACTGTATTTATTATTTACCCATTGAGGCATAGTGGCTGCCTTTCCACGGTCACCCTGGACAGATGTAGCCTATCATATCTCACGGTCACACTAGATAGATGTTGACACAATAAACTAATCAGCAAGAGTTATGAAAGTAATTGTAAAAATTTTAAGCAATACAAAATTGAAATATTGCAACGATAAATTGTAACAATAATTGATCAAAGGTTGAGTTGAATGATATATAATATATTTACCCCCATAGTCACACCCCCTCCATCTATTCGATTTAAGCTGTAATCAATCAACAACTCTTCACCTGGAACTATTGTTTTTGTTGCACATACAAATATACAATTTCCTTTGCGTCCCTCAAATATGCAATTTGGTTTCTTAGTTGTTACCACTAGTCATGTATTATTTATAAAGCCCTCAATGTTTCCAATAGCTTTTGGTCTTCCATCGATATACATAGTTTCCCCTTTATTTTGATTGTTATCTACTAGTTGTATATAACTTGTGCCAACTCTGTATCTCCACATACTTTGTGTATATCAGACCAACATCAACCAGTGATTGTATTTGTATAATGGTCTGACATACTCCATCAATTCAATTATAGTTCCATAGCTGACCTTTATTCCATCCATGGAAAATAACCCCAATCCATGTAAGGACGAAGGAGCAATGTGATACATCCTCCCACCGATGAATAAATATGTGTCCACTTCAGGTATATCCTTAGGTGCCCATCATTGCACTAGATGTTTATACCTCAAGGGAAACTCAATTTCACCTATGCTCTCAGCATCATAATTACATGACCCTCCGTTGGAAATAAAAAATTGCATGCATATACGAAATCTTTTCCTTACCTTTTCTAACCTAGTTGATCTAGAACAGGTAGATCTAGTACAACATGTCTCACTTTCGACCTCTCTTAGTATATCTTGATCATCACTTGAGGAAGATAGATCCGACAAATACCTATTTGGTGGTACCTACACTCGTTAAAACAAGAAGATAAGTTATCATGCCAATATACATTTTGTGTACCAACACAGTTGCATATAGTTGCAATATAGTTGCATATAGTTTCATAAGTTGCATTGTTGCATAAAGTTGTATATAGTTGCATATAGTTGCATAAGTTTCATATAGTTGCATAAGTTGCATTGTTGCATAAAGTTGCATGTTGCATAAAGTTCCATAAAGTTGCATAAGTTGCATAAGTTGCATGTTGCATAGTTTCATATAGTTGCATAGTTTCATATAGCTGCATATTTTCATATAGTTGCATACAAAATTGTTTCAATATAGTTGCATATAGTTGCATATAGTTGCAATATAGTTTCATATAGTTGCATAAGTTGCATAACTTGTATTGTTGCATAAAGTTTCATATAAGTTGCATATATTTGCATATTCCCCGATGCTCAGTGGAGAACTAGATTTGAGACCCATCAAAGAGTTAGAGTGGGGATCGATAGTTTACAAATCCGTGATCCTGGAATTTCACATATTTGGAAAGCGCCTTTAGTGGCTGGTGGGGAATGGAGGAAACGTTCGAATTGGAAATAATGTTGGGATTGGTTGTGAAAGATATTACAAGATGATTGAGTTGTTGTTTAATCCATTTTATGCATAGGGTGTAATGGTTTTGATGAAGCTGTACAAACTGTAAAGGAAAGGGTTGTGGTCTTCTATATGGAAAACTGTGAAGGAATTGAACCTAAGAGGAGACAGTGGGATGGAAGGAGGGGGTTTCCTCTCTCGATATTTTCCAAGGACCCAAGACCCATACCCAGTGCTAAAAATATCCTATTGATGCCCATACTCCCACTTGAATGCCTAAGATACCCTGGAGAGGTCATCCATGGTGGTTTGAGGTGTCATTCATGAAATTTGAGCCCTAGAAGTTGCATAAAACCTTGAGAGATTGGGTGTGCTAGTTTGAGATGTCATGTTTGTCCATGGATGCCTAGAAGATTTGTAATTCAACTAAGCCTTGGGTTCCCCCCTCAACCATATCAAGGCCTTAAGACCCATAGCTAATGCTCAAAACCTTGTGAGATCACTAACATCATTTCTTAGAGGCCAAGGATACCCCTCTGGAGTTTATGTGTGGTACTTTGAGGCATTGTTCATGGCTCTAGATGACTCAAATCTTTCTTCAGAACCTAAGGCATGGCCTTCTTCCCTATATCATTTCCAAGACATTGAGACACATACCTACTACTCAAAAACACCTAGTTGATCTAGAACCGGTAGATCTAGTACAACACATCTCACTTTCAACCTCTCTTAGTATATCTTTATCATCACTTGAGGAAGATAGATCTGACATATACCTATTTGGTGGTACCTACACTTGTTAAAATAAGAAGATAAGTTATTGTGCCAATATACGTTTTTGGTACCAACACAGTTGCATTTAGCTGCAATATAGTTGCATATAGTTGCATAGGTTGCATTGTTCCATAAAGTTGCATATAGTTGCATATAGTTTCATAAGTTTCAGTGTTGGATAACATTGCATATAGTTGCATATTGTCACTAAAAAACATGATAAGTTGCATTGTTGCATATAGTTGCATAGTTCCAGTCAGTTGCATATAGTTTCAAATTTGCATATAGTTGCATACGAAATTGTTGCAATATAGTTGCATATAGTTGCATAAGTTGCATTGTTGCATAAAGTTGCATATAGTTGCATATAGTTGCATAGTTTCATATAGTTTGATAACTTGCATATTTTCATATAGTTGCATATAGTTGCATAAGTTGCATAAAGTTGTATATAGTCATTAAAAAACATGATAAGTTGCATTGTTGCATATAGTTGCCTAGTTGCATATAGTTGCATACGCAATTGTTGCAATATAGTTGCATATGAAATTGTTGCAATATAGTTGCATATAGTTGCATACGAAATTGTTGCAATATAGTTGCATATAGTAGCATAAGTTGCATTGTTTCATAAAGTTGCATATAGTTGCATAGTTGCATATAGTTGGATAAGTTGCATATTTTCATATAGTTGCATATAGTTGCATTGTTGCATAAGTTGCATATAGTTGCAATATAGTTGCATAAAGTTGCATGTAGTTGCATATAGTTGCATAAGTTGCATTTTTGCATAAAGTTGCTTATAGTTCCATATAGCTGCATAGTTGCATATAGTTCCATATTTTCATATAGTTGCATAAGTTGCATTGTTGCATAAAGTTGCATGTTGCATAAAGTTGCATGTTTCATAAAGTTGTATAAAGTTGCATAAGTTGCATGTTGCATAGTTGCATATAGTTGCATAGTTGCATATTTTTGAATATTTGCATATAGTTACATACGAAATTGTTGCAATATAGTTGCATATAGTTGCAATATAGTTGCATATAGTTGAATAAGTTGCATAAGTTGCATTGTTGCATAAAGTTTCATATAGTTGCATATAAGTTGCATAAAGTTGCATATATAGTTGCATAAAGTGGGGATCGATAGTTTGGAAATCCATGATCCTAGAATTTCACATATTTGGAAAGCGCCTTTAGTGGCTGGTGGGGAATGGAGGAAACATTCGAGTTGGCAATAATGTTGGAGGGGAGGGATCTATGAGGGGTGTCTAAACATATTGATCCAACATGATGTTTTAAGACGTGACAATCTGTCACAGAATGTGTGACTTTATTGGAAGTGACATCTTTGATTTGGTTTTGAGGATGAACAACTAGTGAATTTGTGAAAAGGATGTCAGGATATTGAATGACATTGTCTTGAATGCAGAGAAGGAGAAATGGCTTAGTTGGGTAGGGTAATGATTTCTATATGTGACTTTATTAGAAGTTACATCCTTGGTTTAGTTTGCAGGATGAACAACTAGTGAATTTACGATTTTGAGGCCGAGTTAGAGAAGGTCTTGGTCTAGTAAGAGGGTTCCAAGGATTAGTGTTGGAAATAGGGTTAGGGTTTGTAGAATGATATAAAATAGGGTACCTTGGTAAAGAAAGGTTAAAGGCTTAGTCAATGCAAACTCTTTCAAACAAATCAATTTAAGAAAAATTACAACCAATAATCCAAAACTAAATTTGAGAATAATTACCTAATATGGATATGGAATCTGGACTTGGATGTGTAGTTGTGTGAACATTTCCATGTATTGTAGTACTAGGCTTAATGAAGTTATAACCTCTCGCACATGATATTTTATACATAAAATAGGGGATAAAAATGATATGTGATAGTGTCACATAATGGATTCCATGTATTGATGGACTTTGTGGTGCATTTGGAAGTAGAAGATTGAGTTAAATGTAGAATTATAAATTGACTTGTTCACCAATTTTGAATGATTCCTTGTAGATATTTTATTGTAAAGATAAATATTTGAGCCTGGGAAAATCTAGAAGTGCAAGGTGAAGCTACTAATATAGGAATCTAAGACTTCTCCATTCATTTGTCTTCTATGTTTTTGTAAAAGTGAGTGCTTATGTTTTTTATTAGGGATCCTATTAACAATATCATGAGATATGGGTGTAATAGTGCTTGAGATGATTGGTCTCGGTGAAAGAGGATTCTCTGCAAGGACCCTTGGTGAATTTCAAAGTATCTTTGTAATTTGAGTGGAGGAGGGGTGAAAACCATAGCTATTGTAGAACCCTACCACACTAATTGTTGAGGGGTTCTAGACTAGGGAACACCAAGAAGAGAATCCCCACTATAGGATACAAAAATATGGTATGGGGAAATGATTTTCATTGAATATTTGGCCTAACACAACACCAAGGGAAATATGAGTGGGATGATCATGCTCAAATAACCAAATCCATAGATATATTCCATAAGAAATAATTCAACTTCAATTCTAGACTGAAGTAGGAAGATAGTTGAAAGTAAGTGCTAGCATAGATCTCAGTGATAGGGCACATTCCAAAAGAGCTAGATCTCAATGAAAAATGAGAATTATTAATGAGGAATTGAGCCTAGGAACATGATGCTTAAGAATGAAATAAAAAATGATGATAACATATTTTCCTTTCAACCAGGATTGATGCATAGAAAGGATTGAATATAGGGCATTGGGGAATTCATCTAAGAGAGGGTATATAGGGTAAAGTTATGGAGGGGGAGGCATGGAAAATGGAGAAATAAGAATTGGGGTATTGTAATGAGAGGAATATAGGATATTGGTAGTGAGGATGGTTTGGGATAAGGACTAAGATATAGGGATTGTGAGATAAGTGGTGTGGTTTTAGCCATTGGAGGAATAACATGTAAAGATATAAATTTGTGCATGTTTTAAGTTGTTGAAATGTTCTAGGGTGAGAAAGATAAATAGTAGAAATGGTTAATTTATATTATTTTCCATATTTGAAGAGAGTATATGTATTAATTTTATCATCATAGAGATCCCTACATTGTTGTTGGCATGGAAGACCTAGGATCAAATTAGAACAATCAAGTGGAGAAAAGTCACAGTCATAGTGTCTTGGAAAAGTCTCATGAAAAACATAATAATACTGCAACAATTATTTTTTGTTGGGGTTTTGTAAGGTAATGATATGGAGGGGAGGGCTCTCGGGGTATTTTTTGTTGGATTTTTGTAAGCTAATAATATTTGGCTCTGATGGAGGAGAGTACTCTATAGGGGGGACTAGGTCTTAAGATATATAAGAAGATTATCCAACCTATTGTTCTAATACATGAAAAATTTTCATAGAATGTGTGTGATTTTAATGGTAGTGACATCATTGGTTTGGGATGGAGGATGAAGAGCTAGTAAATTTATGGTATTGAGGTGAGTAGGAGAAGGCCTTGGTCTAGTAACATGGTTTGAAGGATTGGGGTTGGAAATATGGTTAGTGTTTCTAGAGTGATAGAAACTAGGGTGCCTCAATACTAATTTTCAATGTTGAAAGAATGGATAAAGGATTGTTCAATCCAACTACTTTCAAAAAAATCAATTTCAAAATAAGAAGAAACCAATAATCCAAAACTAATTTTTTTAATAAGGAACTCATCTAGATCTAGAATGTGGAGTTCGATATTTACATGTGTGAACACCTCTATGTATTGAGTATTTGGCTAGGCCCTTGATTAAGGTGTAACCACTTTCACATAATATTTCCCAGATAGCCTAGGGGATAAAAATGCTACCTGATAGCATCACAAAATGCATTGTATGTAGTGATGGGCTTTGTCGTAGATTTTGAAGTAGCACATTGAGATTGACTCTACCACAAAGTTTGAACAAATCCCTCTAGATGCTTGTGGTTAAGGATAAATATTTGACTTAGATCTAGAAGTAGGATGTGAGGATATCAATCTATGAATCTAAGGCTTCTCCATTAATTTGTCCTCCATATTTTGGTAAAGTAATTTTAGTATCTTGTTGGAAACATGACAAGTATTTTTTTCTGTCTAGTGCTTCTAGTAATAATTTCATGATATTTGGATGCAATAGTGTTTGACATGATTGGTCTCTTCAAAGGAGGATTCTCTACGAGGATCCTAGATTGAAATTCAAAGTATCTTTATGATGTGAGTGGACATGGGGCTGCAAACCCTAGTTGTTGCATAACCCTACCATACCTATTTTTGAGGGGTGCTCGACTAGGGAACACTAATACAAGAGAAATATCACTCTGTGCTAAAAAATTATGGTATGGGGAAAATATTTTCAAGAGAACAAGAATTAAAAATTTGAATAATTGGCCTCAAATAATGCGAAGATAAATGTGGGTTGGAGAGTCATTCTCAAAGAACCAAATTTGCACATTTATATTTCCATAAGAAATGCTTCCACTTCAATTATGGGCTAAAGTAGGAATACAGTTGAAAGTAAGTGACAGTGTAACTTTGTGTGTTAGGGAACACTCCAAGAAACCTAGATATGAACTTCTACTACTGAAAAATGAGAAATATTGATGGGGCTTTGAGCCTAGGAATGTGATGTTGAATAATGAAATACCAAATGATGTAAATATGAAGTGTTCAGAGTTACTCACCACCCTCGCCTTCTCTGTCACCCTTCTCCTCTGTCTGTTCCCTCCTTCTCCTCTGTGTGTGTGCCCTCCTTCTCCTCTGCATGTGCCCTCCTCCTCCTCTGCGTGCGTGCCCTCCTCCTCTGTGTGTGCCCTCCGCCTCTGCATGTGCACTCCTCCTCTGTGTGCACCCTCCTTCTCCTCTGAGTGTGTGCATGCCCTCCTCCTCTGTGTGTGCCCTCCTCCTCTCTACTCTGCGTGCGACCTCTCTACTCTGTCTGACCTTCTCTGGATGTGCCCTCCTCCTCTCTACTCTGCGCGAGAGTTAATTAGTTCAAATGTGTTTTGTTTTTTTCAAAGATTTGTTTTGTTATTTGTTTATTGTTTTT
>ML778427.1:319141-344071 GCA_009831015.1 Picea engelmannii
TCAACATGTCATTGTAGGCCCTACATACCTAGAAACTTCCTTTACGACCTAAGGCTTGGGTCTCCTCTCTCGATCTTGTCCAAGGACCCAAGACCCATACCCAATGCTAAAAATATCCTATTGATGCCCATACTCCCACTTGAATGCCAAAGATACCCTCGAGAGGTCATCTATGGTGGTTTGAGGTGTCATTCATAAAATTTGAGCCCTAGAAGTTTCCTAAAACCTTGAGAGATTGGGTGCTCTAGTTTGAGGTGTCATGTTTTTCCATGGATTCCTATAATCTTTGTACTTTGACTAAGCCTTGGTTTCCCCCCTCAACCATATCAAGGCCTTCAAACCCATAGCTAATGCTCAAAACCTTGTGAGAACACTAATATAATTTCTTAGAGGCCAAGGATACCCCTCTGGACTTTATGTGTGGTACTTTGAGGCATTGTTCATGGATCTAGATGACTCAAATATTTATCTAGAACCTAAGGCATGGCCTTCTTCCCTATATCATTTCCAAGACCTTTATACACATACCTACTACTCAAAAACACCTAGTGGCACCGACATCCCCAACCATAGGTTGGAATACCCTCAGAAGGCCTTGTGTGGTTATACAAAGCATCTGTATTAGCCCTAGCTCGTTGAAAGCTTACTTTAAGGCCTAAAGTTCATGTTTCCTCCCTTGACTGTGTCAAGGCCCCGAAACCCATACCTAGTGCTCAAGAATTTTAGTGTTACCTATACAACTAATTGGCAAAGGATGCCTTGGAGAGGTCATTTCTAGTGGTTCAAGGTGTCATCTATGGGAAGAATAAGATGTGGGATGCAAAGACGATTGTAGCAATGACATAAGAAAAAACACCTCCCACCATGTATTACAAGTCTTGTGAGAGAAAGTGACACACGAAGACTACTGGAAATTACACCTCGATAAATGCCCCAAGCATTTCTAAAAGCTAAAAGAAGAAGTAGTTGCACTAACATTCAAAATGAGGTTACATTACCATTCAAAAGGAGGTTTCATTAATTAGTTGCACTAGAATTTAAAAGGAGGTAGCATTAATTAGTTGCACTAGCATTTAGAAGGAGGTAGAATTAATCAATGAAAATCCCCAAAAGCAAAAAGATATGACCAAATTATTTCATGACTATATCCACATGAGACAAGCTAAAGTGGATTACTTGTTTGATCTTGATTCACAATTGAATTTGATATCTACACAACTAGTTTAAAACATTGGCCTAGAGACTCATGATCATTCACAACCATATCACTTGGGTTGGGTGAGACAAGACTTGGATTAAGGATCAAAGAAAAATATGTGGAAAATAACATTCAAGACAAGGCAACAAGGTTTGTAAGAATGGTTACTAATTCATTTGGGTTTATGTAATGCACCTACAACTTTCATGTGCTTAATGACCATTTACGACAACCATTTGAACTAGAAACAAATGCAGCTGAGTATGTTTTAGGGGTGATGCTTCTGCAAGGATGGTTGTTGTGTTACCATTCAAAATTGTTTCATGGAGAAATGTTGGACTACCCCACATATGATAAAGAACTCTTTGTTGTTGTGAAAGTAGTAAAGAAGTGGAATCATTATCTCCTAGGCAAAGAGACCATCATACACATAATATTGTCCCAAGTCTTGGAGACAAAAACATCTCTAATCATGTTAATGCCTCTTAGGGTTGATAACTTGGTTGTCTCGATGAAGGTTTTTCCTTCGTGCAAAGCATGGAGGACCTCCATAATGAATTTTCATTAAAATACAAACCAAATATGATACTTTCAATTCCATCGATAGTTCGAGACCTTGTTTTATTATAGTACTCTAATAATCCATTTGGCGCACGAAACCTCGAGGTTTGATGTATATTAAGAGGATTTCCATATAGAACCTCAATGATGAATTGATGATGGAATAAAGTGGGTGTGTGAGTCAAATTTGAGTCCAAAAAATCTCCCATATCATTAAGGCATGTGAATAGTCTATCCATGTCAAATTTCAATGCATTCAGAAACAATTTGAAAAAATTTCAACGTTGTCCCCATTCATAGGTCATTGTTGCCCGTGTCTAGTCCTAGTACAATTTCCTTGTAAAATTTGTATAAGAACTCTGGAGAATGATAATTTTGAAGGTGCTAGGACTATTCCTACACACCACGTCTAGATCACCTCTCATTAACAGTCTGTTTAATGATCCATTTTAGTTTTGGGTTGTTAGTATTTTCAATTGCACGCACCTTTCAATCTAGTCAAGGTTCAATTAACGCCTCTGGTTAATGTATGGTTATAAAGCCTCATGATACCAATGCCCATATATATCCAACCTTGTGATCTAATGATCGTTGGGTGACAAATGTCATCAAGGGTGATCACTAAGACTAGGGGAAACATTCAATTCAAGGCTATGAATGACCAGGCCCACATCAAGTGAAAGAAGAAAATTAAGAAGGTACATGTGTTGTCCCATTCCATGTCAACAACAATGCATCCATTCACTCAGAATGCTAAAACCCGACAAATCGATGACTCCACTAATTTAGGGTTTATGGTTTACATGATCAATTGATGATGGAATAAAGTGGGTGTGTGAGTCAAATTTGAGTCCATAAACCCTCCCATATCATTAATGCATGTGAATAGTCTATCCATGTCAAATTTCAATGCATTCAAAAATAGTTTGAAAAAAATTCAACGTTGGCCCCATTCACACGTCATTGTTGCCCGTGTCCAGTCCTAGTACAATTTTCTTGTAAAATTTTTATAAGATATTTGGAGAATGATAATTTTGGAGGTGCTAGGCCTATTCCTACACACCATGGCTAGATCACCTCTCATTGACATTCTGTGTATTGATCCATTTTAGTTTTGGGTTGTTAGTATTTTCAATTGCACGCACCTTTCAATATAGTCAAAGTTCAATTAATTTCTCTTGTTATTGTAGGGTTATAAATCCCCATAATCCCAATGCCCATATATATCCAACCTTGTGGTCTAATGATCATTGGGTGACAATTGACATAAAGGGTGATCACCAAGACTAGGGGAAACTTTCAATTCAAATCTAGGAATGACCAGGCCCACATCAAGTGAAGGAATAAAATTAAGAAGGTACATATGTTTTCCCATTCCATGTCAAAAACAATGCATCCATTCACTAGGAACACTAAAACCTGACAAATCGATGACTCTAGTAACTTAGGGTTTATGGTTTACATGATGAATTGATGATGGAAGAAAGTGGCTGTGTGAGTCAAATTTGAGTCCAGAAACCCCTCGATATCGTCAAGGCATGAGAATAGTCTATCCTTGTCAAATTTCAATGCATTCAGAAGCAGTTTGAAATTTTTTTAACGTTGGCCCCATTCACAGGGCATTATTTCCCGTGTCTAGTCCTAGTATAATTTCCTTGTAAAATTTGTATAAGATATTTTGAGAATGATAATTTTGAAGGTTCTAGGGATATTCTTACACACCATGTCCAGATCACCTCTCATTGAGAGTTTGTGTATTGATCCATTTTATTTTTGGTTTGTTAGTATTTTCAATTGCACGCACCTTTCAATCTAGTCAAAGTTCAATTAATGTCTCTTGTTACTGTAGGGTTATAAAGACTTATGATCTCAATGCCCACATCTATCCAAACTTGTGATATAATGATTGTTGGGTGACAACTATTATGAAGGGTGATCAATAAGACTAGGGGAAAATTTCAATTCAAGGCTAGGAATGACCAGGCCCACATCAAGTGAAGGAAGAAAAGGTACATGTGTCATCCCATTCCATGTCAACAACAATGCATCCATTCACTCGGAACACTAAAACCCGACAAATAGATGACTCCACTAACTTAGGGTTTATGGTTTACATGATGAATTGATGATGGAAGAAAGTGGGTGTGTGAGTCAAATTTGAGTCCAGAAACCCTCCCATTTTGTTAAGGCATGCAAATAGTCTATCCATGTCAAATTTCAATGCATTCAGAAATAGTTTGAAAAAAATTCATCATTGGTCCCATTCAGAGGGAATTATTTCCCGTGTCTAGTCCTAGTATAATTTCCTTGTAAAATTTGTATAAGATATTTGGAGAATGATAATTTTGAAGGTGCTAGGCCTATTCCTACACACCATGGCTAGATCACCTCTCATTAATTGTCTGTGTATTGATCCCTTTTAGTTTAGGGTTGTTAGTATTTTCAATTGCACACACCTTTCAATCTAGTCAAAGTTAAACTAATGTCTCTTTTTATTGTAGGGTTATAAAGCCTCATGATCCCAATGCCCATATATATCCAAAATTTTGATCTAATGATCGTTGGGTGACAACTGTCATGAAGGGTGATCACTAAGACTAGGGGAAACTTTCAATTCAAGGCTAGGAATGACCAGGTCCACATCATGTGAAGGAATAAAATTAAGAAGTTACATGTGTTGTCCCATTCCATGTCAACAAGAATGCATCCATTCACTGGGAACACTAAAACCTGAGAAATCGATGAATCCACTAATTTAGGGTTTATGGTTTACATGATGAATTGATGATGGAAGAAAGTGGGTGTGTGTGTCAAATTTGAGTCCAGAAACCCTCCCATATCATTAAGGCATGCGAATAGTCTATCCATGTCAAATTTCAATGCATTCAGAAACAATTTGAAAAAATTTCAACGCTGGCCCCATTCACAGGTCATTGTTGCCCGTGTCTAGTCCTAGTATAATTTCCTTGTAAAATTTGTATAAGTTATTTGGATAATGATAATTTGTAAGTTGCTAGGGCTATTCCTACACACCATGGCCATATCACCTCTCAATGATAGTATGTGTATTGATCCTTTTAGTTTTGGGTTGTTAGTATTTTCAATTGCACCCACCTTTCAATCTAGTCAAAGTTCAATTAATGTCTCTTGTTACTGTAGGGATATAAAGCCTCATGATCCCAATGCCCATATATATCCAAAATTGTGATATAATGATTGTTGGGTGACAACTGTTATGAAGGGTGATCACTAAGACTTGGGGAAAGTTTCAATTCAAGTCTAGGAATGACCAGGACCACATCATGTGAAGGAAGAAAATTAAGAAGGTACATGTGTTGTCCCATTCCATGTCAACAACAATGCATCCATTTACTAGGAACACTAAAACCCGACAAATCGATGAATCCACTAACTTAGGGTTTATGGTTTACATGATGAATTGATCATGGAATAAAGTGGGTATGTGAGTCAAATTTAAGTCCATAAACCCTCCCATATCATTAAGACATGAAAATAGTCTATCCATGTCAAGTTTCAATGCATTCAGAAGAAGTTTGAAAAACTTTCAACATTGGCCCCATTCACGGGTCACTCTTGCCCGTGTCTAGTCCTAGTACAATTTCCTTGTAAAATTTGTATAATATATTTGGAGAATGATAATTTTGAAGGTGCTAGGGATATTCCTACACACCATGGCCAGATCACCTCTCATTGACAGTTTGTGTATTGATCCATTTTAGTTTTGGTTTGTTAGTATTTTCAATTGCATGCACCTTTCAGTCTAGTCAAAGTTCAATTAATGTTTCTTGTTACTGTAGGGTTATAAAGCCTCGTGATCCCAATGCCTATATATATCCAACCTTGTGATCTAATGATCGTTGGGTGTCAACTATCATGAAGGGTGATCACTAAGAGTAGGGGAAACTTTCAATTCAAGGCTAGGAATGACCAGGCGCACATCAAGTGAAGGAAGAAAATTAAGAAGGTACATGTGTTGTCCCATTCCATGTCAACAACAACACATCCATTCACTGGAAACACTAAAACCTAACAAATTCATGACTCTACTAACTTAGGGTTTATGGTTTACATGATGAATTGATGATGGAAGAAAGTGGGTGTGTGAGTCAAATTTAAGTCCAGAAACCCTCCCATATCATTAAGTCATGTGAATAGTCTATCCATCTCAAATTTCAATGCATTCAGAAACAGTTTGAAAACATTTCAACGTTGGCCCTATTTACAAGTCACTATTTCTCGTGTCTCATCCCAGTACAATTTCCTTCTAAAATTTGAATAAGATATTTGGAGAATTATAATTTTGAAGGTCCTAGGCATATTCCTACACACCACGACCAGATCACCTCTCATTGACATTCTGTGTATTGATCCCTTTTAGTTTTGGGTTGTTAGTATTCTCAATTGCATGCACCTTTCAAACTAGTCAAAGTTAAATTAATGTCCCTTGTTACTGTAGGGTTATAAAGCCTCATGACCCCAATGCTCATATATATCCAACCTTGTGATATAATGATCGTTGGGTGACAACTGTCATGAAGGGTGATCACTAAGGCTAGGGGAAAGTTTCAATTCAACTGATCCAGACCCCCTACCCCAGTAGATTTTGCACGACCTCTCGGTCTAGGATCATTCTTAATCTTCCCCATGTGTCAGATTGACTCTTTGATTTCCCCAGAGGAAATATCCCACACACTAGAGTGTATCCACAGGTCCTTATGAGTTTTCCTGTGCACATAAGCACTAAGCAACAACTCTCACCTCATGGTCACTGATAAGACCACAATCTTCACCCGAGAAGTATTTCGGATTTCGTGACTTTGCGATTACTGATGTGAGCCCCTCTCGCTCGTCAATCCTCGAAACAATGAAAGGGATAACGGGTCTCTGACTCCTCCTTTTAATTTTTCATAATGCGATCTCTGTGAAGTGGGGCCCAAACGTTTCGGTACCTTGGGATTTTGCTTATCAACGATTTGAAATGCAACAACGACTCCCTTCGTTGATGGCTGAAACCGCGATAACTCTTCGCCAGAAATCAATGGCTTACACATTCCACGATCGGACAGTCCTGATTCTATAGAGACTTCATAAATTGGGAGTTCATGACTCTCGACTCCAAGTTACAACCTCCTCCACTTCCCAAATTCCGAAACAAAAAAATTCATGCACGAGATCAACGACCCTCATAGATCTGAATCCAACGACCATTATTCATCCTAATCTTGCGGGTGTGAAATAAATCTCGGCCTTATCTTCCTTGCTGGTTAACTAGGTCCAATAGCCCACAAAACTTAGTTGATTCTCCCTCTGAGAGTTTTGGTCGTTCGTTCAGAATTCTCGAAGGCACTACCTAATTTCTTTGGCGTCTTCTTCTCCTGAACTTAACTTCTGCGAGGTTATTCTGGACCTTGTTCCTTCTTTGAACACTTCAAAGGTTCTAACCCTTCTAAATTTTGAATCTCACTATAGATTCTGGAATCTAAGAATTCCCTATACGCACACCTTGCAACACTCACACAAACCCTTGGTTATTTCACTATTCAACTCTGTGTGCTTCTCTACAACATAAATTCTTCAACCTTTCTCCTTATTTGGAAAAGTCCAGGACTCTTTCTAGCCTACGCACACCTTGCACGACTCTTGTACTACACCTGCACTTATACTGGTATAATGAACAATGATATCCCTCCTAATATTTTCTGAGATAAAACTCAGAACTTCATCAACACACTCTTGCAGACTCTCACTGCACTCCTTGTAGGATTTCTCAGGAAGAGAAACAATTGAAACTCATACTTCTCTCCTCACAGGGTTTATACATCCAATAGGAAATCATGAGCATACACATACATAGCATTGAAACAAATGTGTAATAGAGAACATCAGCAAAATTGTAAACATACCATTAGAATAGACGAAAACAGTAAGCCTGGCAACACCATGAACTTGAGTCAAAGATTTATTATATTAACTCAGTGTTCATGTACATGGTTTAGCAACAACTATCTATCTCCTACAATCCTACCATCTATGTTCTTCTACTCTCTTCTCTTCTACAACTCTATAGATTATATAAATTCTTCATAATACAATGATACAAGTGAGGGTGTCCTTTACAATTTTTCCTTCCTACAACTCTAAGCTATCTAATCAGAAATTAAAGATACAACTACTTTGCATAAATTACAATAAATGCCTCTACATCCGACAGATGAGAGAAATGCTCAAGATATGTTTACAATATCCAAAACATAAATGTAAGTACACTCTCCTAGCTATCAAATTAATTTTTTTTTTCATTCAGTTTCAAAACGCTTTCAAAATGTGAGTTGGTGCGTTTCCAGTTGTCCTTCGCCTGTGTGCTTGCTTTGCCGGTTTCTTACAATGCTCTTGCATCATCAATTCTAGGAATGACTAGGCCCACATCAAGTGAAGGAAGAAAATTTAGAAGGTACATGTGTTTTCCCATTCCATGTCAACAACAACGCATCCAATCATTGGGAACACTAAAACCCGACAAATCAATGACTCCACTAACTTAGGGTTTATGGTTTACACGATGAATTGATGATGGAAGAAAGTGGGTGTGTGAGTCAAATTTGAGTCCAGAAACCCTCCCATATCATTAAGGCATGCAAATAGTCTATCCATGTCAAATTTCAATGCATTTAGAAACAGTTTGAAAAATTTTCAATGTTGGCCCCATTCGTAGGTCACTGTTTCCCATGTCTAGTCCTAGTACAATTTCCTTGTAAAATTTGTATAATATTTTTGGAGAATGATAATTTTGAAGGTGATATGCCTATTCCTACACACCATGACTATATCACCTCTCATTGACAGTCTATGTATTGTTCCCTTTTAGTTTTGGGTTGTTAGTATTTTCAATTGCACGCACCTTTCAATCTAGTCAAAGTTCAATTAATGTCTCTTGTTACTGTAGGGTTATAAAGCCTAATGATCCCAATGCTCATATGCCTCCAACCCTATGATCTAATGATCGTTGGGTGACAATTGTCATGAAGGGTGATCATTAAGACTAGGGGAAACTTTCAATTCAAGGCTAGAAATGACGAGGCCAACATCAAGTGAAGGAATACAATTAAGAAGGTACATGTGTTGTCCCATTCCATGTCAACAGAAACACATCCATTCACTGAGAACATTAAAACCCGACAAAAATTGATGACTCCTCTAACTTAGGGTTTATGGTTTACATGATGAATTGATGATGGAAGAAAGTGGGTGTGTGAGTCAAATTTAAGTCCAAAAAACCCTCCTATATCGTTAAGGCATGTGAATAGTCTATCTGTGTCAAATTACAATGCATTCAAAAACAGTTTGAAAAAAATCCAACGTTGGCCCCATTCATAGTTTGAATTGATGATGGACATACCTAGATCGTTGGTATGAATAGGCATAGTTGCACAGAGCTCCTCTTGGTTTAGAGAATAGTTCGTTCTCTACTAAACAGGGGCAACCACGTGAAGGTGGAGGTTCTAATTATGCCCCCCCCTCACGTCACTCTCAATTTCCCCATATTACCTAATTTGAAATTATAAAGAACAGGGATCATATACTATATTATACAAAATAAACACATATAAAGATCATATAAAAGTTATAAACACATACCTCTTCTTTTCAACAATTAAATATCAGACATATTCTTCTTAATCCATCTCAACATCTGTATCAGGAGCTGGTTCATAATCGATATTGGTGAAATTCTCATTCCTATCAACATCATCATCAACGCAATTTTCGCTAATATAGTTATCGATATCGTCAATGAGATAATTGTATCCTACATTTGGATGATCAACTTCTTCAACTTCTTCATCTAACACATCGAATACATGAGCCACTTGCTCCTGATCTGCATAATCATGATCTTCTTCCTCGTTATTATCTTCATCGTTGGCTACATGATTATACTTTACTGGTCTTCCTCTTAGATCATATCTAACAATGTCTGACCAACCTGCTTTACCAAGTACCTCTGAGTAAAATACTAGCTCACATTGACTTGGAAGAACATAAGGATCTGTACCTGGTTCAAATTCCCTTGTATTAACCATGGTAAATCCATTATCATGATCACTAATAGTTCTTTCAAGATCACTTTCATGCATCCATAGCCTGTACCATTTAACCTAAAAAAAAACTATTTTAAAGAATTTAAAATCACACTCAATTATATCCTCCAAGTGGCCATAGTACCTATTCTCAGTTTCTTCTAGTTTTCTGTCACTTCTAGAGGAAATTTTGGTGACCTTAAACACTACAGTTATCCCACAATCCGAGGTTTTCATCTTATCATCCAACATTTTTATACGAAATTTACGACCATTACACCACATAGCCTTGTGATGTTTCAACTACAACATGGACAACAAGTAAAAAATACATTTCCAATTAATAAGCCTCATATAGGACTTAGTAAATATATATTTCAAAAATTAATCAAACAAAATACATTGAAAAATTGGGAAAAAACTAGGAAAATGTGGGTAAAAAATTTAACTTGCTTGTTTATCTTTTAAAACAAAGGCTAAATCAACTTCCGTTGATGTAAGATCAAGAATTTGATCTCAATGACGATGTGTTGTTTTAATCATCTTACTCACCCTTCCCATGATAACCTATCGAGGTATTCTTCAGTATATTCTATCCAATGCTCCATCCAATCAAGGTTGTTTGCAATGTATAAATGTAAAGCATCCCACTCTAGAGAAACTATATGATAGCATAACAATTTAATATCATTAATTATCTATTCTTAATAAAGGAATAATTTAATAAATGTGTAATATATTAAATCTACGTCAACATCTAATAATTACCTTTCACAGTCCTCATTTCACATTTCCCCAATAGGACCTCCCCTTCAAATTTGTTGATGGAGTTGAGATGTCAAATGCGAGGCACATTCATATTTTTTGCTAATTTAGGTAGATATTGACTGATATATGCCATGCATTGATATAATATATATCCCTCAACCATAGAACCCTCTAGATGTGCTCTTTGTCTAACAAAAGCCTTCGGTAACTTCAACTGCCTCTCCACCATCCACATCGACCTTGTGTGTACTAGTCCAGATAATTCAATCTCCTCAACTTGGTGTATGAGGTAGTGTTGTTGTGCATTAAAAAATGCTAGAGGTAGATAATGCTGCATTTGACACATTAGTCGGGGAATTTCTCTCTTCCAATACCTTATATCTTCTTTATGGATTTCTTTTGATGATAGCCACCTACAAATGTCAATGCAATAAAATAATATCAAGGAATACATAATTTTGCAGATAAAACATAATATGTCAATAAGTTCAGCTACAAATCAAATAAGAAGTACATTTTCTTTTTAAATAATAATTACCTCATGTATTTGCCAAGTACATAAATAATTTGTTGTATGTTGTTGTCAAAGTCATCTCGGAGAGATAAAGGTAGAAATATTGTAATAAAAAACAAATAATTATTATTTGTTTCCAAAAAATGTGTACCAATAAGGAAATATATTATAACCTACTAATTACCTTAATGAATGTATGTTAGTCCTATGTTTTAACCCCACCAAAATAACCTTTTTTCGTTAAGATATTTTGTATGTTCAACGAAAACCTCGTCAGAAACCTTTTTTTTGAATGAACTCTTTTACAATATTCCTATGTTGCTTCATCAATAACCAAGGAAGACTAATATTCTATTCACAACCATCACCATTAGAATTAATAATAACACTTTGCAATGCGTGATTAGCTTCCTAGATGTCACAACAAATCTTTCCAATTCTCTCTTTGTCATTCCTTCCATCTAATATTCAACATAACAATTATGTTATGTTCTTCCCGATATGCGTTATATCAAACAAATGAACTATTTGTAGGTTCTCATAGTATGGAAATGTACTAAATTGCATCAGGTAACTTTTCATTCCTCGTGGAATCCCATTCGTGCCTTAACGACATTCATGAAACATCAAAAACTTGAAATTAAAACTAATTAACGGGACAAAATGAAATTAATACTAATGAAATTAACCAAAGATTTATATAATATGTCATACATAAATAATTTGTGTACCTTGACGATTTCTAATATATTCCAACTTCCATAGGTGAGGTGTCATTCTTAGTGGTTTTTTTCCATTTTCTTCTTTACCATTGAAATTTACTTTGTTTGTAGTTCGATAACTATGGTTCTTAGGTAGAAAGTGCCTATACTCATCAAACACTTCCTTTCCTAAACTCCTTGAAGGAAGAGATTTTATCCTCGGACCACAAACTGGGCATGCAAATTTACCCTTTGTTTAATAAATATATATAATATTAAATGTCAAAATAAAGTAACAATATACTAGAAAAATGTGTTAACCCGGGAGCATCATGAATTGTCCATGATAGTATTCCATGGAATTAAAATCGGTTTTTCCCTATTGGTCTAGAGATGTCATGCATAGTGACGCCAACCCATAACTTCAACAACTCATTGATAAGAGGCTCAATATATACGTTCATATCTTTAACCTGGTACCTACCTAATTTGTTCAACATACTGCATGATTAATTATACTTATCTAGATGTCGTTATATATAAAAGAAATAATTACCATGCACAAAACAAAGAAATGAAATATTTTTTCATACTTTAAAGAAAATAATAGATAATTAAATACCTATAACAATCATTGCCAACATTGTGTGCTCTCTCTTGATCGACATCCAAGGAGGAAGGTTATTGTTTATAACAAAAATAGACCACACTGAGTATGTATAACAAATATCTCCAAATGGATTGACACCATTAGCTGCCAACACAAGTCTAACATTACGAGGTTCTTCTTTAAAAATTGGCCACTTTTCTTCGATGTACTTCAATGCAGAACCATCTGCAGGCATTCGAAGAACATCATCTTGAATTCTGTTATTTGCATGGAAATCCATAAACTGTGATATACTTTGGCACCTAAACAACCACTAGAAACGTGGAGTTATCAGAATATAATGAAGAACTTTGCGAGGCACCTTATTTGACGCTTTATCAGTTCAATATCTACTTATTTGACATTGTGGGAATTCATTTTCTAATGCATATTTTCCATAATATATGATATGATCATTAGGACATGCATCAATAGCCTGATAGTGCATTCCAATTTCTTTCATAATCACAAATATTTCTCCATATGTGCATTGAAAAATATTTGACGTCAGTAATAGAACTTCACCTAACAATCTACAAAATTCTAAACAATAAGTCAATGTAAACAATATTAATCATCAATATCTCATCCAATATACTAATTTACAAATTAGAAAACAATAGCAATATAGGAAAAAATTGAACCTTTTAAGTATTTGTGAACATGCAGGCAAAAATAATTAACAAATTAAATACCTTAGTATCTGTGTGAGGCATGTGTTTGATAAACCATTCAAAACCTTCAGGTTCAGCAATAACAATATAACAAATAAAATATTTTTTGTTCAGAAATCATAAATAGGTTGACGTGACTTCTCGAGTAGAGGATCAACATCATGACTATCATCCTGGTTGTCCTCATCCATTGGAGCAAATGTGTCTTGGATCAATCTATGTATCTCATCTTCCTGATTTGAATCACTAATGTTATATCCATCCATATCATCATTAATAACTTGATCAACAACTTCAATATTCGGATCTTGAATTTCATCACCCTGTAAAGGAGTATTTATGCTAGTACTTGGCAGATAACTCTTTGGAGGTCGACATTTTGGGGGCATCGTCTATATATTTAAAAAAATCTAGAAAAGTTAGCGTGTATAGAAAATATAAAAATCTCAATAAGAAATATTACTAAAATTCATGACATACTGATTATTACAGAGAATACATTAAATATTGAATCCTCTTACCAAGGGATGATATTCATAACCCCCTTTAGTGTGCCCCTTCTCCCTACAATGTCTTTGAGATGTTGTTATTAAAAGTCTTTTTTTTTGCAAGCCTCTGCAATCATAGCAAGGGAAATAACATTTTCCATCGCCCCTCACCTCTAATGTCGTCTTAACCGAGCAAGCTTCCTATCATTTTTGTTCATAGTGATAAATCCTTGTCCTAACAAGTAATTGTCTTACCTACACCATACCAAAGACTAAGTTGTCAAATTTTTATATTTCAGCTACTCCTTTAGATTATGATATGTTTATTTACAGTGACCTACAATCCTCACAATTATTTCTTCTAAGACATTCTAACATTCTTTTTATTATTATTATTGATTAACTATTAAGATTGATATGCTTCAATTAGTACTTTAGAGTAGTGTGTACTGAATCACCATGGTATTGGAAGACTATGGTATATAATCATGAGTTCATTTGTTAAAGGTTCTTAGTCATAAGGCAATAAATTTAAAGGTGGCTAACCATAAGATAAGATGGTTGAAGGTGGTTAGTTAAAAGTGATTGTTATGTGCCTAATCACGACATAGATAACATCTTTATGATAAGGTCATATGTGTACAAATGTTTCCTTTATATAATAACGACATATATACCTAACATAAGTTTAGGGTTAGTGTTTATGTATCTTATTGTTATAAACATGAGTTTCCTCCCTATCTTATATATAACATAACTTATCATTTATCAATATAAAAATGAACTTTAGGATTTTATTCATGGAGATTTCTTCCTTCATTTAATTGAATTAGTAAGTGCTAGCCAACCCTTAGGCATGCAAGTATCCCAACCATTATTGTCACTTTTATATTATTTTCAATTTATGCAAGTGTGATCCCATTTGGGTACTAGGGATGTAACAAGTGGTATCAAAGCTTCAATCAAGATTTGTTGGTGTTTTTTTGTTAGCTCTTAAAAATAAAAGAGAGAATAAAATGACAATCAATTACTATCATTTCATTGATCAGGGTTGAGTTTCAAGAGCACTTCCATATCTTTATCAATGAAAAGGGAGAGATATTCTAGCTACAATTGAAGGGAAAAGGGTATGTGGATTCCATAAACCTATAATATTATGGAATCCACATACCCTTTTCCATAGAATATACTAACTAGATAAAAAACCAAAGACATGAAATATGGTACTACACATATAATATACTATCAAGGAAAAAACAAGCTACATGAAATTTGGACATTTGAACAAAAAATTACAAGTTAAATGAGTACATAAATAAAATAAAAACATATTAACCTTGCAAGTTCAAAATCTTAGCTATGTAGATCGAGAATTGGATTTCTTCAACCAGTGGGTGACAGAAAAAATAAACAGCTCAAACAAAAGCCAAGAACAGTGTTGCAACTATATCAATTGTGTCGCAAAGTATCTTAAAGTCAGGTATATATAGATCAAATAGTCAACTATCCATTAACACCAAGCAATCAGATAGGCAAAAGTTTCGTCGCTATTCCCATGAACTTTCATGGCAATAGCGATGAACTTTCGTGGAAATAGTGACGAAAATCTCGACCAAGTTAAAATATCCTATTCGTGGATATTGTGATGAACTTTCATGGCAATATCGATGAAAATCCTACCCTATTTAAAAAAAATATGAAAAGAATGGAAACGTGGAAAACTTTCATGGAATAATCCACCCATATGTAGTAGTGGCTCATCCAAGAGCTCCGCTAGGCACATTGAATTAGCTCCCCTCATTGTGTGTGCCATGGGGAGTAAATATGTCGAGGGTGACAACTTGGGACAATAACTCGCCCCACCATTTTTCCCTACCATTTGTCCCCCTCCTATTGCCAAGTGTCACCCCATCCAGGTGATTATATTTATTTTTATCAATATGTATTATTGAAATAATAAAATAAAAAACAATTAAAACAAATATTAAAAATTATAATAACACTTTAAACGTTATAATAAACATTATATTTAATAAAAATTATAATAATATCTAAAAATTTATCATAAAATTTATAAATTTAATAATTATTATAAATAATATGAATTATATTAAAATGTGTTATTATAAAGTAATTCCTATATTATTTATTTAATTTAAAGTTAAGAGAAAATATGAGGGTGAGGGTGAGTGAAGGGGAATTATAGAGAAAAGATAAGAGGGTGAGGATATAGAGAAAATATAAGAGGGTGGGATGAGAGGAATAATAGAGAAAACATATTATGTTTTCTATATTGTGAGTTCACCCCACCCAAGAACACAATAAAAATTTTAATGAAAAATTAAACAAACCTATATTATTATTATTATTATTTCCTCGTCTTTTTATAAAAAAAATCATACCTAGTTTTATCAAAAATCAATAAAAAATGAATCATATGTGATGATGATGATTAACATCCACTAAGACATAATTGTTCTATCGGAACTTAAGAGGGTAAGTGATTACTTGTGATTCTTTAGAATTTTGTTTCTGTGCTCGAAAAGCATTAAGAGAAGCTTTCCAAGATCACCATACGTTTGTTGAGTTAAGAGGTTAGGAAGGTTGGTAGTGTGATCAATATTTGGAAAATGAGATCTAATATGGGTATAGGTTGGACAATAGAAGAGAAAGTGTGTTTCATATTCAACCTTCTTAGTGTCACAAAGGTGACACACTCTTTCATCCCATGGCATTTTAGGAATTGAGCAACGCCTAGTTTCACTATGGAGCTCGTGAGAATTTGTTCTTATCTTAACAATGCTTATTTTTTTATTTAGACTTGGAAAAACAAATAGATAATTTTGATATTCTATATTAGGGTTGATTACATCTTTATAATACCTTAATTTTTTTTCCCCTCTAACTCTTTATCACACCACATTTTTTCCTTAAATTTTGATTTGACGTTTTTTTTAATAGTATCTTTATTCTGCAAAATGGTTTCTTCCATGATTCCCCAATAGTTTAGCAAAGACCGGGCGTCTTTATGCCATCTTCGCTTGAGTCGATGGTGGTTATGACTTGATTTTGAAGCAATTTTAGGTAGCCTCTTGTCTTCCATGTTGTTTAACTTGTTCTTATACATTAGGTATCTAGTCATAGCCATGCTCTTCATGGGGGAGAGGCTTGTTTCTATGAGGAGGATGGGATAGGGAAAATTTCGTTTAATTTTGAGATTATAGGTTATAAAATTCTTTTGTATTTGCTCTATCTTTCTCCAGGATTCACGAGAGATACTACAACCCCAAACTTCACATCCATAAAGAATAATAGGTGCAACAAGAGTCTCAAAGAGGAGTTTATTCTTATCCCAACTACAATGATCAACTGATTTACAATTGTTTTCAAGCCCATAATAAGCTTTCCATACCCCAACAATCCTTTTCTTAATGCTATAATTCCAATTGAGCTTGTGGTGAATATTAGTTCCAAGATATTTGTATGAAGTCACTTCCTCCAAGATTTTGTTTTCATATACAAAGGTATCATAAGGGATCTTATTGGATTTAATAATCATGACCTTGGTCTTTTAAGTATTAACAGTCATACCCATATTGGAGCAAAAATCCTTGAGGATTCTTAGTTGGTTTTCAAGATCATGGGGACTCCTTTCCATAAGAACGATATCATCGGCATAAAGAAGAATATTAATGACTATACCAGTGAGAGAAGGGCCAACACAACCTGGTTTTTCCATGCATTCTTCTAACTTATCAATGTATATGCCAAAAAGGGTAGGGGATAAGGGACAACCTTGTTTGACTCCGATATTGTAGTAAATCTCTTTTGACCAGCCCTCTGTGTTTTTATACTTAGCAATAACGTTCTCATACATCCTTATTGCAGCAGCCCTCAACTTGAGAGACACTTTTATCTCTTCCAACCTATTCCAAAGGTTTTTCCTAGGAACCATGTCAAAAGATTTTCTAAAGTCAACAAAACAACAAAAAAAATTGGTTTTAGTATTGCAGAACTCCTCTGCAATGATCCTAAAGGTAACAAGATGGTCCACAGTTGAATGATATCTCCTAAAACTGGCTTGGCCTTTAGCTCTTTTACCGTGAATTTCTAGCGAAATGATTATCTTCTTTTCCAAAATAATTCCATAAAGCTTGGCTAAAATCGAGCTAATAATAATGGTCCTATAATTAGAGGGAATTTTTTTATCCCCATTTTAAAAAATAGGAACAATGAGGCTTTGTGTCTAGGGTTTAGGGAAGCCCTGCTTGACTCCTAAATTGAAGAGCTTGTGTATGTGATGGATAAGGATTGGCCCTCCAATTTTAAAAATTTCATCTTGGTAGCCTTCAATGTTCTTAGCTTTCCCATTTGCGAGCCGCTTAACCCCGAACTCTATGTGATCTAAAGAAAAAACTTATTCTTTTGTAGGGACAATAGGAATGGTTTTCATGGCATTAGGGAATTCATAAAGACTTTTAAGGTAGGAATTCCAGTCCGTTAAGGGAATCCTATTATTTTCTTTAGTATTGCATTTTATAATTTGACTCGAGAACTTATTAGGATCCAACTTGTATAGTTGTGAAAGTTGTTCTTGCCTTTTATTGATATAGTATCTTTTTTTCCTTTTAATTATGGATTTGTATGTATTGATCTTATCGATTTTTAAGGGCTCATTAGAATCATCCCTAATGGCTTTCCTAGTAGTTTTACAATCTTTATCATACCAAGGGTTGGTTGTTCTATTATTCTTTTTATGGGACACCTCGAAAGAGAACTTGTTAATAGAAGTGGAAAGGGTAGTTGTAAAATTATGGTAGAGTTCTTCAATGTTGTCCTTATAAGTTAGGAGGTTTAATTTACTATTTAAATCCTTTAATAAAATGTCAAATTTACTTTTGTTAAAGCGCAAATTCCTTTGATTATCAGAATTCTCTTCAATGGTGCTCCTATGCATGGAAAATTTTAGATTTAGGGTTAAAGGTTTATGATCAGAGTCGGGCTCATGGTCATTTAAAAGGTCAAAAGTTGTTATTTGGTTGGAAACGAGGATATCAGATATCACATAATCTACAACACTACTACCTAGCCCATGAATACAGGTCATTTGGTTGGAGTTTGGCCACTTCATTACTCCATTGATAATTATTAGGTCTTGAGAGCTATAGAGCTTGACCAACTCAGTACCAAACAAATTCTCAATTAGGTCTTCATAGGTTCTTTTATAGCTATTAGATAAAACAAGGTCCTCATCTAGCCATAAGGTATTATGGTTGGAGTCATCACTTAAAAGAGTAGCTTGTTTAGTTGTAGTCCTAGCATCAAAGTCTCCTAGCAAGAGGATATTACCTTCATTTTTCAAATTATAAATATCTTGTTCTAAATTATTATAGGGACAATTTTTATCTAGATTATTTTTCTTATAAAAAGTAGAATTAATAGGTGCATACTAACAAATTTCTATATACATCTTCTTAGCATTGGTGTTTGAAATTTCTATCTAAATGTATTGATTAAGATGGTCAATCTTATGAAGTTGAATGTGAGGAGAAATGTTTTTTCTAATATAACAAGCTATGCCTCCTATCCCTCTAGAGTGGGATTTTTTGTTCCATGATGAACACAAGACAAATCCTTCCATGTTAGGGACCTTATACTCCTCATTCTCCCAAGTTTCAACTAGATAGATAATATCAATATCACTCGGTGTTATAACCCTAAATTGCACCATGCATGCTTACCTTGCATCAGTCCATCTCAGATCCCTTCTTTTCCAAAGAACTGTTGAACAACTCTTTAAAAAAACTATTTTATAAGGGCGCAAGCACCCTACTCCATTACTGCATGCGTGTACACGCTAGTTGACCTAAAACAACCCGTGTGGACCAACAAAAGCATGAAAAAAGGAAAGTTGTTGACGGAACACACATCATTTGGTGAGTTAACTGAAACTCCCGACCATGCATGGCCGAGGGTTCGTCCAAATACGTAGCTCCTTCTAGCCTATAAAAGAAGGGGTAGGGGTCCCATTTTGAAGGAGGAAAAATATAGCGAAGAAAATCTTCCCAATTTCATATTCCCATTGTCCCAACCCTTTAGCCATCCTTGTGCAAGAAGAGATACAAAGCAAAGAAGTTGGAGTACATTTGAAGAGGAGCCCAGGATCAGGATTCACGGAGTAGTGGCCAGTCTCAACGTTTCTAAGTTGATTCATTTAAAGTAATAAAGAAATTATTTTCCCATCCCACTTTATGAGTTCTTCATAGTACAATAAATATATGTTTGAATATTTAACCCATTAGTCTATAGGTAAAATGCATGTGTAGTTTGTTTCTTGTTTTTCATATAGGTCATCTTTGAAAGGAGGACTACTAACAAGTGATCAAGCAAGAGGAAGGATAGACACTGAACATCTGGAACAAGGTATGTTGGTCTAAACCATGTATTTGCTGAAAAGGAATGGGGTTTAAGTATGGGTATGAAGGTAGAAAGTATATTTCTTTTAGTCATATCTGCATGCATAAGATAACCCTATTTTCTAGTCTGTAAGGGGATTTCCCTCACAACACTCAGGATCCAACTTATCATAGGACCTTTGCACCATGGAAAGCCACAAAAATTCCAAAAAAGGATCCCAAGTGTCCCAAATTCCTATTTATTATTATCCTAATGGTATCTATCCCTAACAATAGCTTTTCAATTTCTAATTATTGCCCATTTTCCTTATTTCTTGGCTTCTTTTACCTTTTGAACTTCCTTCCTTAATTCAACTTGGTCTTTGGGAATGAGGTCTTCATTTATAAATATTCTTGACCCTTTTAAGCTCGGAGATTTACTAAGTATGCTATATTTATGGTCATTACAACTTACTTTGACACGAATCAACCTATCTTTGTGATCAATTATTTTTCCTAGCCTCTTTGCTTCTATGAGGTAAGTTGTATCAATTTGTGATTTATTTTTTAATTCTTCTTTTACTATTGCTAGCGTATCCTCCTCTTATTGTTATTTTATACCAAAAATTATGAGGTTCAAGGATCTTTTGTTGCTCTCATGGTCCAATTCGATTAGCTTATTCATTTCCTCTTTGATGGGTTTGATATCCAATTTGTTTTCCATATTACTGAGGGTCAAATTGTTGGTTAGTTTTTCTTCTAGCTCTTTAATCCTATCTCTCAAGTTGTGATTTTCTTCAACCCCTCCTTCTTGGGTTGATTATTTATGTTTTTCAATTTCTTGAATTCTATCATTCATTGTCTGCAATTCACTCTTGAACCCTAAGAATCTATACTTTATTTGAGTTTGAATGGTATCTTTAATTTTTTTTATCAATCATTGCCTCTAGCTCTATTTGGAGTTTTACATCTCTTTCTTCACTCATTTTTTCTAATGTTTCTAACTCTATTTGGATTTTGGCATCTCTCTCTTATCTTTTTTTTTCTACTGATTCCATATAATCGTAAAGGATCTCTAGGGTGATTTTGGGGGGCCTCCCCTTGTTAGGATGAGTTTTTGTAATAGGTGGTGGAGTGCTCATATTTAAAAGAAGAGAAAAAAGATGTAACAATTATTATTATGGATTGCCTTTATCTCTCAAATCAACTTTTACTTATGAAACTTAAAATAAGAAAATAAATAAAATATATTTAAATCTCTTTACTTATAATTAAAATTGAATCAAAGTAAAAAGTGACTCACTTCATTTCATATGTCCAAATGCTCAACCCGTTGAAGAAGACAAAAATTATTTCTGAAAATGCCAGAAAAGTCGAGAGAAACTACATAGATTATTCTGGATAAAAACTGTAAAAAACTACAGAGATTATTCCCATTCAAAACCCTAGATATATAATCTTAGAAATAAAATATCTCCTAAAAATAAATAAATAAGCATAGAAGTATTATTCCCATTAAAAACCCTAGATATATAATCTTAGAAATAAAACATCTCCTTCAAAAGAGAAAAAAAAAAGTATTATTGGTGTTGAAAACCCTAGAGATATAATCTTAGAAATAAAATATCTACATTTAAAAAAAAAAAGAAGTATTATTCCCGTTCAAAATCGCAGAGATATAATTTCAAAACCTCAGAGAACTAGTATGCTCGTTCCAAACCGCAGAGAAATATTAATTTCAAAACCGCAGAGAAGTTATAGTTTATCATTTATAAAAATTCTAGTTTATTATATTTATGTTTTTCTTAAAATTTAAAAGTAAAAATATTAAGTTATAATAGTAAATTAAATTATAGAAAAAAATAGTGAAAAAATTAAAACTAAAATAGATTAAAAAAAACATTTATATTTTTTTTTATTTTGGAAAAATAAAATAAAATATTAAATTGTTGATAATAAAAAATAGAAGAAATAATTTTGAAAAAAAAAAAATATTAAATTCTTATATTTTCTTCACTTAAAAAAGATAAAAAAAAAAATATTTACTATCAACCTTAAAAATAATTTAATATAAACATTAAAAAATCAACAAATTATAACAAGATGAATCATTCTTATACATACATCTATAAAATCATATAATAATATGAATCTAAATTTTAAAATATAAAAATTTTAAATTGTGAATAACAAAGAAAATATAATGAAAAAGCAAGTTATATTATAATATTAAAATATTAGAAAATAAACAAACTATCATTGACTTTAAATAATAACATGATGAATCATCCTTATAAATACATCTATAAAATCCAATAATAATATTAATAAAATATTAATAATTTTATATCTATCATAATATTAATAAAATAACAATAATTTTATATTTATCGACTAAAAAATTAAAAGTAAAAGTAATATTAAGATGTAAAATAAAATATTACAAATTCATAATATATGTAACACCCTATATATTGACCTTAGGTAGTTAGGGCATTGTTGTTTACTAAACTTAATAATTGAAAGTTTAACATTTGTTTAGAGTCAGATAGACTTTGTTAGACATTGAGACGTGTACATCTAGACCTATTTGTATGTTACATGATATATGCTCATAAAAAAAAAGATAGTTATTTGATTGTTTAAAACATGAAAATTAAAATGGGTAAGTTCCGTACAAGTAAACCAATTCAAGTTATGTTTTGAATGTATAATAGATGCAATGCATGATGTAAATAGGAATACATTTCTTAATTGAGTTTTAATGCAAATATGGATTCTTATATAAATTTGTGATGTATCTGCATCAATACGAGTTATTGGTAAGTTAACCTACAAGTTGATGAGCTATGTGATAGCCAAATGAGTATAGTATTGAGGTAAATTGGATTTCGTAGACATCGAGAAGATATTGTATGCTATAAGTTGTACCTACTATTTAATTTATGATTTGAAATATTACTATGATCTATGGTAAGTGTGGTTTTTACAGGATGCACAGCTTGCCCAGAGTGGATGTTTGATGACGTGACTCTAAGAACAATAGTTTCACAATAGGGATTGATGTGGGGTGTTGACCCTAGTTCTATAAGGAGGGGTCGAGGTATTACCGACCGTTTATCCTCTGAAACCTATAGTCGTAGGAGGGTTGTGTGAAGTCACGCTCCCCTAGACATGTGATGGCGACTGCTAGTTGCCTGTTGGAGAAGCTTGGTCGAGATGTATGAAACCTCTTCTTATGGGTTCTATCTGGAGTTAGGTCAATATAGTTGACACTCCATCTTAGTCCAACAGAGGAAAGGATAGGATGGAAAATGGAAGTAGGTTAGGAAAGAAGGATTCTTCAATGTTAGTTGAGAATACTGATTGGGGATTAGAGATGCCACTATTGTTTACTCACTTGATTCCTACCATGTTTAAAACCCTCTTTGATTTCCTATTGATATTTTAAGTGTGATAATGAGTTATTCATGGATTGGTGTAATTTCGTTCGTTAAGATTATTAAATGATGCATTACTTGATCTATTGTCCTACATTTCTTGGTGATCATATAAGAACTATGCACTAGAGGCAATGATTGTTTATCGTTAGTACATACATGAAATATGTGTCCACTAGCTACGCACACATACCCTACCCATGTACACTAGGACAATTAATTAATGTATTAATTATCAAAGTAAATTATTAACTATTTAATTGAATGTTTATTGAATATATAAATTATATTGCATACAAAATATCCAAAATCATTAAATACCTTATTGACTTTGATAGATGGTGGGTATTATGAACTAAATGAGCATGGTGGGGTGTTATGTACATTTTGGGGAAAATTGTCAAATTACATTTATTAGCTATCATGAGAAGAAAGACCTTTCATTTTATTTATTGTTGTTTAATGCAAGTCATTTATATTTTAGTTTTATTTTAATATTTTCCCAAAAATCTAGATAAGGGAGGTTGATGGACAATAATGAGGGTGGTTGAGGAGACTTGGGGAATGGTGTATGGAAACATGATAAATAGGGAGGAGAAGTGGTGAGGAAGGGGTGATTAGGAGGTTTGAGCATGATGAGAGGTTGTGAAATCTTTGGAGGATATATTTCTTATGATTGTTTTTTTTTAGCATTTGTTCTTTTCTATTCTTGGAGTCATGAGGACAGAGTGCCAAGAAACCGAAAGGTTTCTTGGGGCTAGGAAGCCGGCTAGGCTCCTAGTTAGCTGGGAGGATTCCGTTGTTTCACTCTGGGCAAGCGAGAAAACAATGCTTGGAAGCGTCCAAGACTATGTTACAATCGATGAGCTTCGACAAACTAAGGAGGAGGTATTTTTCGGTGGTATTTGGTTATTGATAATTTGTATATACTATTGTTTTAAGTTCTGTATCATAGAGTTAACATATTACTTATTTCATCATGTTATCTAGATTTATCATTGAGCAAATGTAGAAGTATTGTGTAAATGAAAATCTATGAAATTGGGATAAAACAAAGTTGATATTGTATATGTATTTAATGAAAGATTAATTGTTTAACATCCTGGATGGGTGTTACATATGGTATAAGAGCATGGTTACAAAACTTAGACCTAGGGCCTCCCACCCATTTGTTTGAAAGTTTACCTACTCATTCTAAATGAGTAGAGGGAGAGAAATCTCATACATTGTGGAGCCTTAGTAAATTTACTCCAACCACTAGTTTTTGTGTAAGGCACATATACAAACAACAACAAAATCAATTTAAAAATTATAGTTCAAACATACCAAAATTTATACCAGGTCTTTTAGATATATATAAATTGGTTATTAATTAAATATATATAGATTTATATATTGGATTTATAATTAATATATATATATATATATATTACAATTTATTTA